>OZ032114.1:6546771-6834271 GCA_964026355.1 Pseudorhiza aurosa | reverse complement strand
TGCCATCTTTCAAAGCTAAGATCAATGATCAATAAACTTGATCTGATCCCTCTCTCTTCTTAGCCGTTTGCTTTTTTCTTTCTTCCTCTGTTGGGGCTTTGTATAGGCCACCATGGCTTTTCCCCAACGCAGCTCAGTAAAAACAAAACCGTCCTGGTGTTCTGGTGGAAGGTGTATTTTCTCATCACCCTCATGTTTGGTGTCATGGCAAGATCTCGATATTTCATAATGCTTTCTTTTCTTCAAGCCATCTTTTCAATTGTTTGGTATTAGTGAGCTCACCAAAGACCATTCTGCAAAGGGCAATGATATGGTATCGTGAAAAATGGCTCTTTGTGAATGACTCTGGTTATTTATTTTTGAGGCTTCACGCTCTCGACCGTACCTGGAAATTAGTTCTACATCTTACACCTTGCACTCCTTACATGGAATGATGCACCGGCAGGAAACCAACGAGCTGTCAACAATAGAGAATTTAGAAAACAGCTTGTTGCACACCTGTAGTGACTCGGCTTTCTTTCTATCTATGCCGCCATTGCCATTTTGCTTAACTACACAATTCTATTCATTCAATCAATTATCATTTCCTGTCATACTTTCCATGAGATCATCATCTATTCTACTTGCGTCATTCACAACTAACCCTTCTGCTCCTATTCTGAATCGATGTGTTTGGTAATTACATCTCTGCTATTTGCCTATATAAACATGGATTTTATTTCAATAAGTTAGTCAGTCATTCAAACACAAGAGCGTTTATCGTCGTCTCTCTGACTCTGTGTTCTCTGCACTTTAAATAAGACTACAAGGCAAGAATCGTCCATGTGGGTTGAATCGAACAGCAGCTTTTTAGGACCAGTTTCATGCGCACATCTTGTAACTGGTGATTCCTACACATCTACAAAGCTAAATAACAACCCCATCAAAATCAGCAAGATTTTTTTACAGGGATTTTATTTTCAAAATATATTATATTCTATGGTTTTATTTTAAATCCCTAATGGTGAATGCACTTTCTTCAAGCCAACGTGATGCCATTCATCATTAAAAAGCCTTGTTTTCCTTGGACTATAATCACGATCATCATCAATCATCATCAATCATCATCATCAATCATCATCATCAATCATCATCATCAATCACCACCATCATCATCATCATCATCATCATCATCATCATCATAATCGTCAATCATCATCATCAATCATCATCATCAATCATCACCAATCATCATCAATCATCACCATCATCTTGACTATCATCACCACCACCATCATCATCATCATCATCATCATCATCATATTAATCATAATCATCATCATCGTAATCTTCATTATTATCATCATCATCATCATCATCATCATCCTTCATCATATAGTTCAAGCCAGAACGTTTACAATTGGTTTTGTCAGCTATAATTGGAAACCTTGAACCTGTTATGGAATATCCAGTGTTATCTGATGTCTTTTCTGTCGTCCCCCTGTCCTTAATATTTTTAAAAAGCTGCATTTTCAGCTTCAATATAAGTAGTGTCTTCGACACGTTCATCTTGCATCCGTCTGCACCACTGCCAGTATCTAATATTACCAGTTTCAGAATCATTTAATTATGTTATGACCTCTTTTTACTGCGTATGCTATGCACTAACGAAAAACCTCTTTCTTTAGAGGAAATTCAGCCTCTTAACTCACACTTGCATATTTAAGTTTGATATTGTTCCTTTATACTGTTACTTAGCCTCCCCTTTGTTATTTCATCAATGTACCAAATTGATCTATCGTGCCAGGTTAATCGATCGCTTTGCATGGCTTTTTCTGAACTTCGAACTCAGATCTCAGTTGTTAGATGAACGCTGTAGAGTCCATTATTTCAAGCAGCTGCCACCCCAGTGCCTACTTTTTACAGTGCGAAGAAAGAAACGCTGCGTAAATAGTTGCACTTTATCTTTCAGCGATTACAGATTATAAGAGATTGCACCTGCATATGATAATAGGCTAAGCCAATGGCATTTTATGGATCAGGCCGGTTCAAAATAATTCCCATAATTAGTAAAGGGAAATCTGTTTTTGCGGTTTCTTTATTGACGATTCTGTAGGAAGCGATGCCATCTATGGTTTATAATTCTGTACCGAACGCGTACTTAGCGCTACTTTGAGGCAGAATTTGTCAAATAGTGTCTTGGTCCTCCTATTGTATATATCAAAGCTCATCCCCAGGAGCTGACAAGATACCGTGAATGAAAGTTATTCGGGTATTGGGAGTGGTTTGATGTTTTGAATACCGTTTGCTGTCACCATTCCTTTCAGCTCCTTTTGAGTCATTAGAGGTCTTGAAGCTTTCCTGTCATAATTTCTGGCAATTTTTAGCCATGATATGATAATCTGTCGCAGTCAACAAGTTCCCGTTGCCGACGGGACTCACGAATTCAAGAAGCAAAATTTATCATATGGAAAACGAACAACGAATGGAGAAAAAACGCGAATTCCTGCCGAAACAAAAGACCTTGCTGATTTTTTCCTAAGAGATTCATAGATAGACGACATTTTCTTTATTTGCGCAAACCATTTTTTCTGGTGTTAGAAGCTCTTGAATCATGACGCGAGTCTCATTTTCCTAACTCTGAATTTCTTTCAGGTGGACCGATGAATGGAGAGCAAATTGGGGAAGGAATCGGTGAGACGTTCAACGACTTTTTAACGAATTCATTTGCGATTTATTTTGACTCAATATTGATATTTTGACATTTATCAGCTTTATTGAAGTACTAAGCTTTGGTGTATTATTTGTCATTTTTCAAGGTTCCCTGAACTTTAGAACTTGGGGAATATTAATGATTTCCAGAGAATATAGATTCAATTTTTCGAGCTGGAGATATTGATGAAGATACAAGTCTATCTCAGCGTTATCCAGCCTGCCTTCAAGAAGGGCTCGTTTCAGATTTAGGTCACAGACGGAAGGCCACTATTTACACACCAATATGTAATTCTTCTGCATCAACTTTGACCTCAGCGAGAGCCACATCGTTGACACAGTCGGTAGAGTGCTCATTCATGAATGTCAAGGTTATGGGTTCGATTCCTGCTCGAACTGAACTCGAAGCTCTCCCCAGTCCCGATCACTGCATTCAGCATCCCTTTTGACTCTTGCAATGCCAAAAATGCTTTGTTCCAATTGTTGTCATCTTCTGATTCGAAAGTGGCAATTGTCAACCGTGACATGCCCAGTGACCGACAACAAGTGTCAATTTCTTCTGCTGTTGTAACTTTAAATCGAATTTATACAAATGTATACAAATTCGTATATTATTATTATTATTATTATTATTATATAGAAAAAATTTTTTTCTGCGGTGTTTGTGCGGGTGGATGCTATTGCCAACGTCTCTCTTTGAACGAGAGTTGTATTCGATTTTTTTATCAAGGTTCTGGGTTCGATGCAGGTTCTCTATGACTCATCATGGCAGTAGCACAGTTTGTCGAAACCGATTCAGCAGAATAACTACTCTGGTATCGTGCGAACAAAGAGTGGTTGCGAGCCCTTGCTGTTCGGCGGATACCGACATTAGACCACTCCGATATATTTATGTCTTTTTATCAACTTTGGCCATAGTTAGCTTATGACTCAACTACACCTTCCATTTTCGTGCAGATCCTGAAACACAAATAAACGAATTGGTCTCTGAATTGGAACTGCAGAGATCTCAGTTTGAAGGACAAGTAACAGAGTTGGAAAGCAAAGTAGATGCATTGAATAAGATTGTCGCAATGCTAAAAATTCGTCTTCACGAAGAGCACAAAGCGAGGTTAGCTCTACACCAGTTCATTGAATTAATTGAATTAATTGAATTAATTGAGAAACGACAATGAAATGATTTTTGTCACGAGTAAAGTCCTTTTACATCTTCGAAAGCGGTTTATTATGTTTGGAAATGGGCAGAGTGGTCAGATGACGTGTCTGCTTTTTTTTTAGCGATTTATGTTGGGGAAGGCTATGGTGGCCTATACAATGCCTCAACAAAGGAAGAAAGACGAAAGCGAAAGGCTAAGAGGAGAGAGAGAGATCATATCAAGTTTATTGATCTTGGATTTGAAAGACGGCAAGTTGTAAGATTCAGAAAAGCAAGAGGAAGGCAAGACGTTCCATACGTTGTATGCTCTAGGGATGAATGATGATTTGTGGGATAAAGTTCGTGGATTAGGTAGTGAAACTTGGAAAGGGTGTGAATGAGTCGAGGTTCTGGTGGTTCTGACATGCCTCAGAGGAATAGGAATAATCTGCCTCTTAAAAATCGGTTGATTATTTTTGGAAGTGGGCATAGTGGTCAGATGACGTGTCTGCTGTGATAATGGTCCTAGGTTCGAAGCATGCTTATTCCCATTTCTGGGGACCCTCTGTCTGCGCACTCAGCAATGAATGGGTGGGTATATTGCGTAGTGCTTATGGTGACATGCAGTAAGAGAAGGAGCTGGCCACATACCTCACCATGCCTGTGGCTCAAGTAGGTACCCATGTGACAAGGTGCATGCTTCGTATGGATGGAACTCAACTTTGTTTCTGTTATTTTGCAAAGTGCCATATTTCTGCTGCTGCTGCGTTGCACACTCCATTTCGAGCGTAGCAGAAACCAGAGACAGGGCTCTGAATTTTTTCTAGGGAAGTGGAATTCATGAGGTGGTTTCCCGTTGCTTTCCTCACCAATGGCGTTTTAAAAGTGACACATGGAGGAATCGAACTGACAACCCCTGTGTTGTGAGTCCGCATGCTTAACCATTGCGTCACGGCACCACTTTTCTACCAAGTATTTATCAGGTTGTTAGGCCGTTTTTTCTTTTATGTCGAATACTGGTTTGTTACCACACGAATGGTAAGGGATTATATATCTTTCTAAGAGATGTTTTCCTGTAAAGTGACCATGGAAAAACGCTGATTCGATTTGTCGTTGGGATTGATCTCTTACTCCAGCAAAGGGCAAAATGATGTTAAGAATTTAAATAAGTCGATGTTTTATATCTATGCAAACAATGCCTTACCCACAAAATGTTAAAGATAATGATTTCCTATCAAATTCTAATCAAATTAATCACGTGGCATCAGGCTAATCACATTTCACGTAATCATTAATTTTCACTTGTCTCATTCGCTCGTTATTTCAATCAGTTACCAATCAGTCGATCTCCAATCTTGCTACCTACCTGCTACAACCCAGTAATTTTAGTATATTTCGTGCTTTGCTTTTCATTTCAACATTCAATTTCTTCTCCATTCAACAGAACCTCAGCCGAAAAGAGATTAGAGTTGTATCGACTCGGGATCGAAGAATATTGTCAAAAATTCGGAAACGTAGACATTGCCCTGCCATAACCCACGGGGTATGTGCGTTCTTGTCTCAAAATTTCTTTAAACTCCGACCTACGCGTCTACAGACAGATTCAATTGAATAAATATTGAATAAATCGCTTAATTTTGCAACTGGTCGCTAAACATAGATTCAGCAGTTTTTTGCACCGACACAAGCTGCTCTATTCGCTACGTAATATATATTGAAGTTTGGTTCGTCGAGTCCCACCGTGACGTATTCCGTATGACAGTCTGATATGGTAGGTTCCGTCTTGAGCACGTTGTCTTCCCAGTCTATTTTATAAGAGCACCAATATAATAACGTGACAATCCACTTCAAGCTGGAGTTAATGGGCTGCGATTCCTTTCGGTGAACCATCGACAGATCCTAGAGGGATGGACACCCTATAAAGAAGTTGATCTTTTTCCAACCGACTCCTTTCTTGCCATACTCACTGTGTGGCTGAGAGTCTACGCAAGCTTACTGACACATTCTCCACTGTTGTTGATGCAAATTGTAGCGATTCCATGCCAAGCTACTGACTTAATTTCACTTCGGCACACGAACTTCATGCCGTAGATAGCATCTACTGGTAGGTGTGTTCATCAAACATCTGGAACTTTCTCCCTGCTCACACTACCCCCTCTCCCTCCCCCCTTTCTTACTGTTCATAAAAGATTTTCTTACCTGAAGCTATCGGCTAATTTATAAAATAATATCCTCAGTACATTGTAAAGGGAATATTTGTACTAGGCAATGAATTTGCAAAGTTTTTGTTTTAAAAGTAAGAAATGCGTCGTAGCGGAATTATACTTTATCAGCTGTCTAGATGTTGTGTAATTATGGAACTTTTGTTAATGAATTTATCAATCTTCATATCATCCTATTTTATAAGTCCTACGTTTTATAGAAAATGATATCAATTGTAAATTTAGTCTGATATACAGATGATAAAACCATATCTCGCTCTCAAAGGAAAATTCCAAACCAACAGCTTTCTACCTTTGAATTCCTTGATTACATGCAAGCAAATCTTGTTGCATATCCCTAACAGGTCAAGCATCCTTTGCGAAAGACCGAAAACCAGTGCAACTGCTTTCCTTGCTAGGACTATGTGAGAAATAGCTTCTTCTCTCGTTGCAGTAATGCAGTGCATCGATTGGGTCAGTCCACTGCCATTGAATTCACTATGCTAGCAGTTTCTCGTCCCCATTGCCAAAAATCAATTCAAGCTTCTCCCTGGTCCAAAGTGATGTCGAAATTATCGATAGGACCCTCGATTTCGAAACAGAGAGTTCCTGATTACGAGAATTTATTTGCGCTGATGAATTGTGAAGGCTAAAATCTTTTTTATGGTCACTTTTGAAATTTAGATTCTGTTAAATCTTCATGAATACCAGTCATTAGATAGGTAGACAGGTATTGATGTAAACCTAATAAATCATCAACTGAGCATCCAGCCTTGATAGTCGTCCGCCATAACATGCCTTTGTTCTTTGTCTTTCATGCCATCTTTCAAATCTAAGATTAATCAACTTGATCTGATCTCTCTCTCTCTCCTCTTAGCCATTCGCTTTCTTCTTTCTTCCTTTTTTTGGGCTTTGTTTAGGCCACCACGGCTTTTCCCCAACATAACTCACTAAAAAAACAGGATCATCTTTCCATTCCAACCTTGCGAATTCATTTCTTGCCAATAATGCATCGGGTTTTGGTCATCTGTCCGTTTATGTATTTTTATTCATATCACTGGGTAGTTTGCAAATTGGTTAGAGCTCATGCTTATACTTCGCTTGAGGTTTCGGCTTTGAGTCACGTTCCTGCACGTTCATAGAAGCTCTCTACCAGCCCCTTCAAAAATATACGGATAGCGGGTGTAAGGCTGGGGGAAGGCTTGCAGAGAAGGTTGGGGGGAAGGCTGGCAGAGAAGGTTTGGGGGAAGGCTGGAAGGGAAGGCTGGAAGGGAAGGCTGGGGGAAGGCTGGAAGGGAAGGCTGGAAGAGAAAGATGGCTGGGGGCGAATAGGATCTGTTGATCCTACGTAACAATGCCATGGCTCAGGGTGGTACCTCTCCAACACGGTACTATCCGATAATCGTATTGTGTAAAGGACTCGACTTTTTGAAAATCTTAATTACTATGTATTTTTTAGGAATTCATTTTTTTAAAGTTATGCATCAGTAAAAGGAAAATGGTAGTTTCAAAGCATGAGAGGGACGCTTGTGATATTCATTAGATTTCTTTGATTGCTGGAAAGAGCATTGTTTAATAAGTGTTTAAAACTGTCGTCTTTTTTGTCCCCTTTATCTCTCCAGTTTTTTCACGTACTTGCTATTCGAACATTTTTCTTGTATTATTCTACCCTTTTTACTGCAAGACTTCTTTGTTAAAAATCAAAAACTGCCACCTCTCAGTCTTAGCTCAGTGATGATGATGATGATGGTGGCGGTGATGATACTGATGATGATGATGATGATGATGATTGAAAATGATGATGGTGATTGATGATTGATGATGATGCTGATGATGATGATGATTGAAAATGATGATGATGATTGATGATGATGATGATGATAGTGACAATGAATTTTTGTTTTTTTTTTTTAGTGGGTTATGTTGAGGAAAGGCCATGGTGGCCTATACAAAGCCCCAACAAAGGAAGAAAGAAGAAAGCGAAAGGCTAAGAGGAGAGAGAGATAAGATCAAGTTTATTGATCTTAGATTTGAGAGATGGCAAGTTGTAGGACTCAGGAAAGCAAGAAGAAGGCAAGACGTTCCATAAGTTGCATGTTCTTGGGATGAATGACGATTTGTGAGATAGAGTTCGTGGATTAGGCAGTGAAACTTGGAAAGGGTGTGAATGAGTTAAGCTTCTGGTGGTCCTGACACGTCTCAGAAGAACTGGAATGATATCCCTGATCTCCTGAGAACAATGTCCGTTAAAGTATCTGTAATATATGGAAAGATCTCCAACTAAACGACGATGGGAAAGAGGTTGGAGCGATTTGGTGAGGTTAGGAAAATGCTGATGAAGATGATGATTGATGATGATTGATGATGATAATGATAGTGATTATGGTAATGATGATGATAGTGATGATAATGATAGTGATGATGGTGATGATGATGATAGTGATGATAATGATAGTGATGGTGGTGATGATGATGATAGTGATGATAATGGTGATGATGATAATGGTGATGGTGATAGTGATTATGATAGGGATGATAATAGTGATGCTGATGATTGATGATGATGATGATGATAATGATAGTGATAACGATGCTGATGATTGATGATGATTGATGATGATAATGATAGTGATGATGGTGATGGTGATGATAGTGATGGTGATAGTGATGATAATGCTGATGTTGATGATGATAGTGATGGTGATAGTGATGATGGTAATCGACTCCTGCCAATCTCCAGCACAACTCAAGCCAATCTGCAGCACAACTTGCTTTAAGTTTGAGAAGAGTTGCCAGTCCCTATAGTTACAGGCGTAAGGAAACAGAATTGTGGTCACATCGAGAGGAAGGATCAAGAAACAGCTCAAAGAGCAAACCTCAGAGTTCTAAAATGTGCCTTCGGATACTAGATAGAAGCACAAGAGAAGGCGTGAGAAAAACAACCCAACAGCATTATGTTCATCAACGTCCACTCATATACAGGCCGTAGCCAGCGTGAATTTGCAAGGGGGGCACAGCCGATACATATATAACGACACGTTGACAAAACGATCAACTCTGCCACCGGCTATAACTTTGAATAAGTAATTCATTTCTGCAGGGGGGCTACAGAGTCAAAGTTCACAAGTCCAGGGGAATGTAATTAATTGCGTTTTCTTTCGTATCTTTTGGATATCCGTTAAGCCTTTCTCATACTCCTTAAATCCAACTTTTGCGTCGTTGCCAAAGCATGATCAAGCACGTTGGAATGCGCAGTCTCTTATCATAACAATATCCTCCATGAAAAATAGCTTATCTCAGAGCTGCAGTACCAAGTGGAGTCAGCACACTAAAAACATTTAAACACAATCCGTATACTTTTTGCATGCATGTCAATCCTTCATTGGTAGGTTAATATATCCAGCTCTAGATAAAGTGTTCACATCACCACAATTACATATCATCGTCATCATCATAATTATCATCATCATCATCATTATTGTCATCATCATCGTCATCATCATCATCATTATTACTGATGCTTGCATTTTTCTTTGATACTAACCTTGGCATGATGCAAGGTAAAAGCAGCAAAGGTAGAATCGCGATAATACGTTAGAAGCCTAATTCAAGAAAATTTAGATTCATGAGCATTGTTGTTACCGCTCTCGGTGTATTTGAAAAGTTGGCTTTTTGGAAGTGCTAAAGGATTTGAAGTGATGATGAAGTCAAAAATTTCATGGGAATTACGATTATAACGGCGTTTAAAGTTTCTTCCGTCGAAAGAAAGACTGGACGCATTCTGTTTTGTGTATAATTTTAACAATATTTTTAACAATAGTTTCTTACAATTTCTTTTCGCTAGCTATCGCTGAAGTACCGGTTGGCAAGCTACTTAATCAGCGAAGTCTGCAATTGTACATTAATAAATTCAATTCCAAAGAAATGAAGTCTTAAAGTCATCAATTTTGTAATCGTCTATATAAGCATGGGGGGAAAAGGCATCCCAGAGAGTCAGTGAGTAGTGCTGTAGACTTTCCCCATTTACTCTATTGAGTGCTCCCATTGAATAAGGGGGACAATGTAGAAACCTCCACGTTGGTGTCCCTGGATGTCGACCGCCAAAAGTGATCTCGACACATTTATGTCGGCTCGTGAAAGCGATTCTGCAACCACTTTCCCTCAAAGCACATTTGAGGGAAAGACTCGATGAATGAATTGCATAAGCGTCAAAACATAGCGAACAGTATCACATGTGGTTCTATATATCCCAACATGTTAGGGCAATAAGAGAGCTTATGAAGTTTATCAGCAGCTTCAAATCCAAGTCATTGTCAATGTCCTGGTCACCGCTCCATCTCACCCCTTGACGTCATTCCGTTTAATACAAATGACGTACTCCCAGGATGCAATGCTGTGTTCCTATGAAGCATGAAATTGGTTTCAACTCTGGTGGATGAAGGAAATTGCGATCGCAGTTGTCCATTTATCAAGGCAGGTTGCGAGAAAGCCCGCGTGGTTAAAGCGTGTCATTACCGATCTTAAACTTCCTCTAGATATTCTAATGCATCGAAGATTCAAAACTTGCCTTGTTACTGTTTTGCATCAAGTTTTCGCCATCATTGATCCATTCCTCAAGTGTCCAAATGCACGAGTCGGGAGTGGACCTCGGTTTTGATCTGCTAGAAGATCTAGAAGCAGAGTTGAATAATTGTTATACACTGAAGTCGAAACCATTAACCAAAGTGGAGCTAGGGTAAGACAAATTTATGTGATATCAAGCACAATTTCATCATCTTCAGCCTTAAAAACATTTTCTTGTCACGACTGCCTAATTATCGGCTAGGCCATTTGTAACACGAAGAAGCTTTTAGATCTGAAGATAAATCGTTGTTTAGTTGTTATTCATTGCCGAAAAAGTATGATTTTACTTCTTTCGCATCAGAGGATTCTCATCCTAAGAGAATGAGAATCAGTTCAACAATTTGTTTACCTTACGTCCAAGGCTTACGGTAAGGAAATAGGCACACAAGACGGGATAGCTACCACAAACACTTTCTCTCAATCTAGCAATATGCCCTATCCAACTGCTGCAAGTAGTTGAATATTAGCCTTTTCTTCACCTCTTGAATTTCTGTTGGGGTAGTTGATCATGTTAAACCGCTTGGCCTTAGTCGTGCAAGCCTAACTGCAACGCCGGCTCCAGGAGTGGTAATTACGGTACTGTAATAAACGACCTAGCAGCTAGCCTAACTCTGGCATGGTTTATAGGACGGAGATTTCTCAAAATCGTGAAATCCCAAGACATCATATGATTATGGGGGAGGTTGACGGCGAAACACGGAACCACGTTTTCCATGAATTCCCATTGTTTGTGGTGGGTAAATCCACAGCTTGTAAGGATGCTCGGTTGCGTCCAATTTTAATTTATCGAGATAATTCGCCTGCTCCCAGCACAGTTTTTTTGTAAGAAGCAGCCCTACCCGAAGTGCTCGTATGAATAGGTAACTAACCAACACGGATTATTGTTGTTCTGCAAAACATAGGCACAAAACCGCTTTGTTACAAGGTCCTCCATTTGGCTCCAGTGACGTCAGCTAGTGTTGATAAGGCGATACAAATGGCATTCACTTCGGTTATCTTGTTATTGCGAATTCTATGAGGACTGTTTTGAACAAAAGGACAAGTTACAATTGCTCAACTAGCCACAAGTAGAATTTAACCCATTCTTGATCCTACACCACTTAGACGACTGGCATAGCATTTCTAACAGATAAATCTTATCTCTTTAAGATTTTGGATTCTTTAGTAGGTAGTAAATCCCATAAGTATGTTGCCATTTTAATGTCATTATGAGAATATCCTTTAATATACATTTGCAAATGTCGGCAAAGGAATAGTTTTCAGTTGGCTACTTGGATGAAGGCAAGCAAGTTTTTTCATGCATTGTTAATGAATAATGGAAAGCTTTTTACTTATTGAGCAATTGCAAAACAAGAGAAAAAACAAAGAATTAAGAAAAAGCAAGAGAAGCCAGAGTCTGCGATCATCCCAACCATAACTGCGGCAAAATAAAAAAAAACACAAAGTTCTCATAGTGATTGCCATTAGCTTCTATGTGTTCCTTGCTCAACAGTTCAATTTTTTTGAAAATATTTTGAGACCGTCTATGTAAGATTTTTCAAATACCCAACTGGGCTGATAGCTGTATTGATGACCTTGACATTTTTCATAACTGTGGTTTGGCTTCATTTGATGCTCTGTGCCTCTTCTTTATGCATTATTGATGAGGTTAGTCTCAATCCCTACCATCAATTCAAGAATGTATATAGCAAGTTCTTAGAAGAAGAAAGAGTAGGGTCAGATCATAAGCTGTCTCATGCAAGAACAGAGGGATTTGATACCAGTATCAGTATTCTAACAATGCTGGAATCAGCTTTGGATTAAGGGTGATTGAAAGACTACCAGCCAATAAATGGGGTTTTCATTCGAACAAGAGAAGCACTAAAGAGAAAAATAATGTAATCTTGAAACGCAAGCTCTTGCTAGTTCCTCATCATTTGATATTTTATTCAACTGCAACTATCTATATTCTGTCTAGATGACTTAATATTTGGACATGCTTGTAAGTTGAGGTTTGCCCTAATTGGAATAGTTTCCCTCTACCTCAGAAATGATTGCCTTTTTATCAGTTTCTGTGCCCATCATTGTTTCAAGCATGTTTGCATGCTGTCTGAGAAGTTTCTAGTAAAGATTCAGCCTATTAGTACAATAAGATTGTAACGTTTCGTGCCACCTAGTACTTCTCAGAAACGTATTTATTCATTTATATATTCATCTCACAAGTTCCCTTCAATATATACTTCCCTTTTGAGAGAATATTAAAAAATCTCAAGGCTGAGTGGTTTCAGTAGGTTATTTTTATCATTTATACTTCCCATCAGCTAAAATCATCCTCGAGCTATCTCTCATTAAGAAATGCATAAAACAAAATTATTGAACTGCTTCCCACTGCTTTCATTTCGTAGATCAAATTCATTTCACCTGATGGACAGTCAAGTGAAGATCAAACCAGATCCAGATGCTGTCATGTCTACATCACTGCCATCATCTTCTTACGGTTCCCTCATGAGAACAAATTTTAAGCAGCAACTGCAGAAGGAACACCTCATGCAACTTGAAAGGTCTCAGACTACCCTGAAACAATTGACAGGAGGCTCTGATGGCTTGTCTATTCCTCAGCAAAAGTCTCCTGTTCATAAGCTACCGTCAGATGTTCCACCTGGTATTTTGAAGGTAAGCCATTAGATTGGAGTTGATGCTAGCCTTCACCATCTTTTGATGGCCTTATGTCATACTAACCTTTTCATTCTGTTCTTAAGAGTGCCAAGTGATGCCATTTTTTTGGGCGTTTCCAGATTTTCTTGCTGTCTCTACATTTTTGCAAATGTTTGCTGTTAATCCTCTTGGCATATGTTGTCTGTTTGAAAATTAAGGCTGGCATCCAGGTAGGTTGCAATTAGGCTTTTGTGAGCAATTTCTTATGTACATATAGCATGGTTTAATCATTGCATAGAGCCTAATGGATGAAACCATGTAGTTTGCTCTTGCTTGGCTGTGGACTGTTGCCATGTAGAGGAATTGCAATCCTCTCACTCTTTTGGATCTTGACCAAGTGAGTAGTACAATAAAAAATGCTGTGTGTGTGGATACAAGGTTTTGATAGCAACAAAACATGCGTCTTCACCTCTTACGCTCTAACACCGGCTAAATTATTATAAGATATAGCATTATTATGATATGACATAACAGGATATTAAGGTGTTTTAGCGTAATAGACTAATAAGGTAAGTGCTGCTATCCCAGCATAATTCAACAAGTTTATATTTATACATTTCTGTATCCCCTACAAGCAACATCCACAACAGTGCATCAGTCAGTCATCAATCATCTTGCTAGTCAGTGTCAGCGGGCCAAGCATGGGAAACAAAACTTAGACTTCACAAGCAAGAAAATTATTCACACATATCATGCATTTGTAGATTGCTTCTCGGTTTTTGTCCCACATTGTCACTACCATTTATTATGAGATGACAAACATTGAAGAAATAACTTGTTTTTAAGAATCATCAGATTGACAAGAAATTACTTTGTAATTTTGGCACCTCAAATGCTATCCTGTTGAGACAATTTTACCTGGCTTTGAGTGACAACAGTTTCTGTCACATCTGCTACTGTGAAAATGGCACATGGGCTGATGGATTTGAATTGTAACCTTGAAAATAACCCTAGAAATGACCCCTGAAATCTTTGCAAGAAACTGTTAAGCTATGCACTTACTCAGAATTCCATTAAATCTGAGCTGTGGGGCTTGTCTAAAGTAGCTTAAAATCTGCTTCTTATAAAGAATTCAAATTACGGTTGCATAAATTTTTTCTAAAATTTTCACTTTATTATGTTTATATGCTTTGAAATGTTTTAATGGATAACTATAATGTTACTGATTCTGATAGTTTGACTTTCTCCTTTAACGGAATCCTAGAAAATGCAAATGAGGAGGTAAGCTCAGAGAGGGTGTTATTTGGTCTCATTGAAAATAAAGTCAGGACAGTTGGAAAGCCCAAAGAGAAATCTGTACTTTTCCTAACATTTATGAAAAGCACTGCAGAAGAGCTGGTCATTTTGTAAAGAATTTGCCCCATCTACAAGCATTGTATGTTGATGTGCGATTCGCTAATCAATCACACCCACTGCAGAATTTTTCTTGCTACGCTGATTCGCTTCGTTGCATTGTCTTGATGTATTGCATCGTCCCAAAAAAGTCTGATTCCTTGCCGTGTATGCCCTTTCATTGACCCATACTTTTTTACTGCTAAGCTGCAGATTTGTACATAGATTTTAACTGTGAGGTGCAGTTTTACCTCGATATCCATCCAAAGCAGATTCTCAACACGGTACCAAACGGATTAGCGCAGTTCTTAGCAGTTTTTCACGCAATCAGAGAGCAGACAGGGCGGTTTTTCTGCAATGGGAATTTCCCTTTGTGTCACCTTACTTTTGGATCATCCTTTGTCCCCAATTGGTTGGCTTCAGCGTATTGTCAGCGATGACTTTATTTATGGTTTCTCGTAATGATCAGGGGTGCTGGGAACTGGGGTAAGCAGGGGAACATGCCTTTCCCATTGCCATCATCTGTACCGTATAGTTTAGTGGCTTAAAGTTTGAAATCCTTCCCTCATTACTTTGGTGATCAGAAGTGCGCCATCCATCTCCGTTCCTTTAGCTCTCGGGCCCTGCAGTTTTGCTAAACATCTACTAGTCATGTGTGTTTAGATCTCTTGCTGTTTGCCTACTGGTGCGGGTTGCTTACCAGAGGAATTGGGTGTACCATTTTGTCAGGTCTTTGGAATGACCCTCACGGCCCCTCCAAGCACAACCTACCGCATAATAAGTGAGCAGTATACCACTGGTTCATGGATGCAGCCCCCACAAGATAACTGAATCTGTTTTCAAAGCCCATCTAATTGCTTCCCCACAAGTCGCCAAGATTCACCGTTTTGATTACCATGTTATCCTGTCCAGCACCTTCCTAACCAGCACTTCTCTAGGTCCAGTTAAGCAAGTCACTTCGGCCCGAAAATGCGATTAATTTAGTTTGCGTGGGGTCAATTTCGTCGCTATTGGCAGGTTATTGTCTGTTTTTCTTAACCAAGGCACGACTGAGCTTGTTTATCTGTTCAAGTTTGTCACTTATGTCACTACTCGGCTGGAGCTTACGTGGAGAATGGTCGCTTGTCAAGAACTGTCTCTCATTTTCACTCCTGATCACCCGGTATCATTTTTCTTTTGTTCTTTGGTTTGAAGCGCGCATGCCTTGTCTCGATGCCTGTAGTATTCTGGATTTCGCCCGTCCCGCATTTAACATTCTACGTCAATAGGACAGAGACTGCCGCATGAAAAGAACATGCCGACTAAAGGAAGGTATAAAAAGAAAGTTCTCGTCATCTTTTCGGAAAACTCACGGGTATGCTTCGTATTTTCTCCTCAATATTACAGCCACCTGTTTACTTGCTATGGGCTTTGCTTTACTTCTTGCAACATCCGGTTCGACTGTCAATCGAATTAAACGCAAATCGAGATAAAGATCTCCACACGCGTCAGTCAAACTGCGTCGTTTTATCTTCGACTTCATCTACCAGCTAAAGAAATAATAAATGTATAGTGGAGGAAGTTTATATGTATAAATATATTTCTATGAATAAGTAACTTTTTGCAAAAGCTAAACAGCTATGTCTTGGTCATTAATCGTTCTTCCGGCTATCTGGCCTGCAGAGTTCAAATATTGTTTTTGTTAACTTATCGCAAAACGATAATTTTCTGTACGTGTGAAATCTTCATCCTTCTGACCGCTCGGAGTCCAAAACTGGATTCGAAAGATCGAACCTGTCGTTAAAGTTTGTAATTTAACCTAGTAAACAGAATCTTGAATATCCTTAATTATAATCCTAATAGTTATTATCATATTCCCCAGAGTCATCGTCATCATTAAAACCCCATTCAGCATTATCATAATATTAGAAATATGAACATCAGGTCTATGAGAAATCATTATAACCATCACCGTCATTACTAGTAACATCATCTGGATCATCATCTTAATCATCATAATAATGATGATAATAATGATCGCCCCTAGTTTATCAGCGTGTCAAGTACAGATTCCTTAACAGCAATATCTGTTTTTGTACTGCTTAATTGTGTAGAGTGGTACAATTAAGTTGGAAATGTCAATACAATAATAGCCCCAATTATCATCATAGTAATCATCGTAGTCATCACGATCGTAATCATTATGATCACAATCGCAATCAAAATAACTATTATCTGCATCACCAAACCCATCAACATCATCATATTCATCATCAGCATTATCATTATGATAATAACCATTATCATCATCATTCTAATTTTTGAACTTATTTAGGAAAATATTTAATATACAAATGTAAACCTCTTTATAATAAGGAAGTTTACAAATGGCTTGCCTGAATAAAGTAAATGTGTATATAAAGGTAAAATTAATATAATGTATATAAAGGTATAATGATAACAATTATAATAATAATGATAAAATAAGCAAGAAGTAATCAAGGAATATATCAAGGAACCTAGGAGTAATCAAGAAAGGCATCGACAAGCCAATCTGCAAATTCCTGGCAAGATCAACGTCACCGAGCTGCAAAAGATCTCTCTGCTAGGATCCACCCATATCCTCTGAAAAAGTTTTGTCTATTAAATAAAAATTGACTACCCGTTAGAGCCCTAGAACCTTGATTGGATCCGGCGCTAATGGGGAAGAAAAAAATGAAGCAAAGAAAACTTAGGGATAATAATAATAACAACAATAGTCATATTCATCATGATCATCACATCACCATGATTGTGTTCGTTTCTTGTGGCTTTCCTCTAATACTGTGTAAATTCTGTTTGATGTTGGATGGGAAACGGTTACCTTGATCAATCCTTAAAACCATTGTGCCTGGCATCGTTGCATGGAGCACAATCAAACAAATTATCGTTGCGGTTATCCATCAAAGGTTAGGGCGACATCATTTGTCGATGTCTTTGCTTCCTTAAGTTATTGTGCAAACTTGAGAATGAAAAACTGATGATGACGCTGTCCAGCCCATTATTGCTTTCTTCTCGGCTTATCTACGCATTACACCAGGGGTTTGTTACTGTGGATTATAACACGGTTATTGATCATTTCCTTTTGATAATTTATTAGCTGCCTCAATGTTAATCCATTCGATAGTCGCGTAGACAATCTTGCCGAACCACCACACGTACGAGTTGCATGCATGTTCTGGCTTGCCTTTCGCATCGTTGCTTCAGTCGCGATGCTCTCAAGCTGTGGGTCAATTTTCTTTTAAGTGTTAGCTGTCGTGGAATTACGAATTGTGGTTTCTTTTCTAATGGCAGAATGAGTCACCTCTGTTCTGTTGGTGCACTTTACCTGCCCATTCACAGACCCCTTCGAATGTACTTTTCTGACTGTCGTTCGCCGTTCCGGTAGTTCTGCCAACGTTATGTGCCGAAGTTCTTTAGGGTAGCCGATGATTGGGGGATAACAGTTTACTGATAGAAAGCGAAAAATACATTCCACCTCATCGTAAACTGTCGCTGAACCTGGAGCAGCCAAAGAGGAAGTGCCCTAAAAGAAGGAAAGCGTTTATCAAGAGGCGCGATCAAGTCCCGTTGAGTGTTTATGGGGAATTGCATGTTGACAAGGAAGGACCATGGTAAGGCTTGCACGATAAGACTGTTCTCGAAGAAGCCCATCGAGCAAAGTAGGAACACCCACCAATATCAGTACGACTGAGCCGGAAAAGCGACGGCAAATCAATGGCCCAAGTTTTCAATATGATGTCTCCCCACTGGTGTGATTGGCTTTCATTGGTGTTCGTTGACAGTGCTGTGCAGACTTCGAAATTCATAGGAGTAGAAGGCACTGCTGCATAGCTTACTCGATTTCGAGCGTAGCAGATTCAAGAGACAGAGCTCAGATTTTCTCTAGGAAAGTGGGGCTATGTGTTGTGGTTTCCCGTTGCCTTCATGACAGGCGAGCTTGTTTATCCTCAGTTTTTCACCTAAGCGTTAGTCAACATTATAATCTTGCTCTTCCGCAACAAATTATCCCCCTTTTCCTAATGAATATTTCGAATATGTTTACAGTGTATCCTTTACTGCTTTAACCGATATTTCTTCGACAGCCAGGGATAACTCGCTGCTTTTCTAACCGGACACACGTGCAGCATTTTTACAGCTTGCATCCCCTTGTATAGCAGACGATGACATTTGTCCTGGAATTGTCAATTTGCCAAAAGTTCCAAGAAGTTCAACCAGCTGCAAATACTTTGTGAATTTCATGGCTTATAATTGAATTGAAGCCAATGTTTCCGTGATAAAAATAGGTCCCGAAAAGCTGTGAGCCTGGACTGCTTTTCTCATCATTCATCCGTTTGCTCCGGTGATTCAATTGAAAGAGAAAGCCCATATTTAATTGTCTACGGTCAGGAGACAAAGTTAGTTATAACGAAATTGCAAGAGCCCAGATGTTAGTATTTGGCAAGGATTCTTTGCAATAAATCCGACGTAGTTATATTACGCAAGTTTCCTCCGTGTTTCGTTTCTGTTGACAAATTCGCCGGGAGTCCAGGGATTATATTTGAAGTGCAGATTACTAGGGTAAATATAGAGTTCGCAGTTAATATTGGTAATTAGTCTACATGGCACACATTTTAACGAATATTGGCGGTATTCTGGCTCTCTTTGTATCACCTGTCGAGCGCTGCAGCACAAGGTACGAGTGACGATTGGAATGGCATGCAAATCCGCAACAGTGTTACCACACAAACTCGTAAACCACACTAGTAGATTGGAACTGTTCAGTTATAGTATCTGCGGTTTCATCATAGCCAGATATGATCGGTTGGGTTACCTGCGATGTCATCGAGTGTTAGTGCATCGCATTGTCAAACCTACCCCCAGTTAACATCAGCATAGCTATCAGCACCTGACGACGACGGCACGGGATTGGAATGGATACAGTTCGATTTCGTACCGTACCGCATTAGCCTTCCGCTTACCCGAAGACGCCAACGAATACGTTGCGAAATTAATACGGAGGATGTCCACGTCGTAATCCTTTGTGGTGCTGTGAAGGATCGGCTACGAGGATCTAATTTTTTGCTCATTTCGTTTCATATTCGCAAGCGTATTCATAACATACCTCCCTCGTATTCGTTTGGATCTTCACGTAAACGGGAGGGAGGCCAGTGTAGTGTGAAACCGTACCCTTCTCATTTCAATCCCGGTGTGTATCCTGTGTTCTCGATCCTATGCTCCTTCGTTTCCTTTCATTAATTTTCAAACGAACCTTGGAAACGATGCGTTTTCATTTCACTTCAAATGTTATACCGTTACAACAGGAAAGATGTCTAAGGATCGTATTCTTCTTCTTCTTCTTCTCCTTTTTCTACTACTGGCTTTTCTCTCATCTTACGTGGGGTCGCCGGTGTGGATCCCTCCTTGCCTCTTTGCTTTGTCCTCTTTGCTTTGTCCTGCTCGGTCTCATTTGCCACATTCATATCCTCTCTCACGCAGTCCGTCCATCGTCTTATCGGCCTCCCTTCCCTCACCCGCCACCCACCGTGTCCACTACCCAACGTTTAAAGGATCGCATTACGTTATGTAAAAGTGGTAGGTGGCATAGTTGATGGAACACGCCTTCTGTCGTGAAAATCATGGGTCTTAATTGAGAGCGGTCTTTGACATGTCTGGCTGCACTCTCTCTCTGCACTCTCTCTCTCTGCACTCTCTCTCTCTCTCTGCACTCTCTCTCTCTCTCTGCACTCTCTCTCTCTCTCTGCACTCTCTCTCTCTCTCTCTGCACTCTCTCTCTCTCTCTGCACTCTCTCTCTCTCTCTGCACTCTCTCTCTCTCTCTGCACTCTCTCTCTCTCTCCACTCTCTCTGTCCATCCAGCAGTGAATAAGGAGCTGGCATAACGCTCGGCGTAAGGTGAACGCGATCCGGGAAACCGTCTTCCCTTCCCCAATATGTTATGGCTGAGGGTGGAGCGTCTCTGCCAATGTGCTCCTGGACGCTCGTGCCGATGTTAGATGTTTGGGTATGGACTCCACAACCACGCCGAATAAAGCGGAACAGAAACTTCTCGACGTTGACGAACTCCTTTCAATTAAAAGATCGCTTTTTTATATATATTTTAGAGAAATGTCCTTATCCACTTTCATGCGCAAGTAATTTCAACCCTTTTTTATCAGTTCTAGCCAGGATTTGTACGTATCATTTTTCCAGTTTGCATGTAATTGGTTTCTGTGCTTAGTATAAGCATGTAGTTCGTATATGTTCCAAATAAGTTCTGTCTCTGTGGCCAGTTACACTGCCTGACAATGCAAATTTTCTTGTGTAACGAATGTCTTTAAGGCGGGGGGGGGGGGGGGGGTGGATCATTTAATCAAAAGGAACCATCGCAGTGACAAACGAAACACGAATAGGGCATTTCATTGCTATGTTTTCTTGTATCATGTAATTGAAAGATCGCAGTACTTTTTTCGCATTTATGATGGCTGCATTTTGAGCGCAGTGATCGATCGATTCGTCTGAGCGATTAGGTACTGTGCAGGTATCACTGGTGTGTTTCTCGAAAATTGTGGATTGTAATGTTTTTGGTCAGTGTCTTTTTTTGTCCGGAAATGTTTTCCCGTGTTTGGCTGGCGTTTCTCATTCGAATTCGTCCACTTTTCACTGATCTTTTCAATTTTCTTCCTGCTCCGAGTCTTGTCTCTCAACGTAAAACCGCCTTGCAAATATTAATAACACGCAAGAGAGGAATTCTCCATTTTAAACTCACAGCGGGCACCACATTGTGTTTAATCACCACAGAGCGCAATTGTCCAGCCATATGTTTATAGTGAAAGCTAAAGTATTATCGTACGCCGTGGTCTGCAATGAATCCCACCCGCTTGATGTCTAGCTTGTGCCATTCATTATCACAGTAAGCTTATCAAATTGCTTTCTTTCTCTCTCAAGGTAAAGACGAAGTTGGAAAACCCGACATCATACCATTTGAAGCAGCAACAACAGAAGCAGTTGAAGGAATACTTTAATACCCAACAGAGGCTGAGTTATGGTGACCAGCAGGTTTCCGATTCGTCCTATTTGAATAATTTGGCATCGCCGTCAAGCCCCGATCTGGCTGAATCTTCGGTAGCTAGCAGCGACGTAAGTGTCAGATTTCACCTTCTGTTCCCAATATTTGCAACGAGTAAACAACAAAATTGGCACGACAGTCAGTGCTAAGAAGAAAATCTATGGTGCTCTCGCAATGCCCCTCAGGGCAGCGATAGTATTAGGCCAGTATTTTCACTGACAGGTCGCCAGCGCAGAGCGCAACGTTTCTACGGTTTTTTAGGAATCTGGATTCAAGAGACCTGTTTTAAACGGTTACTACTAATAATTATGTAATCTAATTTGGAAATCAGCTGTCTGTGTGAAAAGTACACTCTGCGCTCTGAACTCTCCTGTCAGCTGCAATAGTTAGGGTCACACTTGGTAGGCCAACCACAGCAAAAATTGTGTTAGGGAATCATTTGGAATGCACGAAGAATCAGTTTTTTCAAAAACCATGCTGTTTAATGATGTTGATCTGGATTGAGAATCCCAGCAATATTTTCGTTGAGAGTGCAGACTTATCATGCAACTCTGCTGCAAGCCTTATAAGGAAGATGCCAGAAGGAAAAATAATATTTCATCTTGTGCCAATTGGGCTCCTTCGAGGCACTTTCTATTATAAGGTCTCCTTTATATTTGATGAAATCTACTCGAATCAGAGAATTATGCTGTTGCGTTGCATAATGATTAGCTCATATATACTTGTCACCTCTGTATTTGCACAGTCTTCATGACAAAACAGAACTGTGCTGGGTAGTCTCAACTTTTTTGAGTTTTTTGAGACTGCCCTCGTGACGTTTTTATTATAACTAAAAAACACGCAGTGATCTTCTATGTCTAGTCACGCTCATCTTATAAATCATGTTGATCCAGCAACGTGTTACAGGAAAGGAATCGACCAGATTTCACTCAATTTCACCGCGCAGTTCACTGCGCAGTTCACTGCACTAGACAATGATCAATGACATGGTTTTGATATACTGCTTCGAATACTGAAGTTTGCCATTCGGTGGTTTCAGATTATAATTAATCAATGGAGCTCCATCGTACAGCAACTTATCCCCACGCAATCGCACGACACCAAGGCGCGCTGCATTACAGGGCAGTTGGCACTCAAATGAAAAATAAGTTCATTGGGAATGGAACTGTGGAACGCCATTTTTGGTGGCCTTGATTGTCCTCCGGTCCTTTTCATGACAAGCACGAACCTCGTTGGGTTTTGGAAGGGCGTTGAAGGACTGCAAGAAAATGATATCCCTGAGGATAAAACAGATCCAATGAAAAAACGTATCGCCTTTCTCGCTCCGTCCCAGCACTTGCCAGCTAACGGCAGTTTACTTACAGATACTTTGATATACTTTGATATACTTATTGTTAATGGGCACTGCTAACATTTTTTGCCTATCGAGAAGCGTCCAGGTCCTTCCTCTGGATTCCACCACATCTCATGATTCATACCCCTGGAATTACTGCGAGCAAGCGCGGCACTCCTATCTTTAAGTAACTGGTGGATTCGAACCACTGATCATAGGATCAACGTGCAAGAATCTTAACACGGAGCTATCCTGACACCTACGCACAGATATATAGATTCTCAAAAGGATAACTCGGTTGTTCTTCACAATGCAATTTCTCCAGACGATAGTACGCCAGAACGGCGATTTGCATTTTTTTAGTGGGTTATGTTGAGGAAAGGCCATGGTGCCCTATACAAAGCCCCGACATAGGAGGAAAGAAGAAAGCGAGCATTTAAGAGGATAGAGAGATAATATCAAGTTTATTGATCTTAGATTTGATTCGATGATGGTTCGAGGCCGCGTCTACTGGTTCGAGCCCACGTCTAATGTTCGGAAGGTCCCTAGTTCGAGGCAAACTCATGCATGATTTCTCTTCACCTAGCAGTAAATGGATACAAGGCGTAAAGCTGGGGCAATGTGTGAGGAGGATAGAACTGGTCACCCTACCTCACAAGGCTGCTGTGGCTCGGGATGGTAACTGTATAACAAGCTGCTTTAGAGGGTCGCTTCGACTGTGGGACATAGTTTAGCTTTCCATAGTCTGCCGGCAGTTGAGAAGGTACCAAGGTTCAATGCCTCTCTTGCTGTCAACATCCTGTAGCAGCTGGTCTTCGTTCGTCTTATCAGATTCTGTTTTCCAAAAAGAAAGCGCCTTCCTCTTACGTCGCTTCCATTAAAAGGTGTTTCGAGTGGTAACAGGGTTGTGTCAGTGAAGTAGTCATTGGCGAAAGGTCGCATAAGTTAACAAACCAAATGGTCTCAGATTCTCCACCGTTCTCAATGACAGTATTTATAGAGTGTCCAGCGGACGAGATATGCGCTGACATGCTGATAACTGTCTGTTGAAATTGTGGTTTATGCTGCCCTTGCAAGATGCCCATTTAGACTTATTGTCTGAATATCGAATATCAAGTATTTTATGTTATATGACTCCTATCCTTCGGACACTTACTTGTAGAAGCTCTGAACGATTGAGTACAATGCTGCAGCTCTAAGAAACTGCATATTTTGAAGGTGATTCGAAGCCTTCCATTCTGTGCGCATGTTGCGATAGTTCACCTAGTGTTGAATATTGGCAGTTTTCGTTGTCGAAGTTCACTCAATGTTTGCTGTGCCGTGTGGTCAAGTCACAGCCAAGTCTTCGTTCGCTTTGTTAGATTTGTTCTTAAGTCCACTTATTGCTATGACCCAGTCAGAAAACTGTTTTCTTTTCTCAATTAAGAAACCAATGAAAAAAAATTCTTTCTAGCACTCCCTCGGATGAGAGGATTTCAAAAACTTAATGTAGCCAGTCCCATGCTTGGTGTCTTGTTAAAAGAAATTAATGTGATCAAACGAAATGGTTTTGTATAAACCTTTGTCAGCGATTCAAACAGCCTCTGTTTCTTCCCTGAAGATGTTTACAAATAGTATCGATGCTTTTTACCTAGCATCTGAAGGAAGATCAATGGCCTTGGATACTGAATTTATCGATAAATGCCCTGCTCTTTCAGTGTGACCGCGCCTCATGATTCATACGCCTGGAATTAAAGAGGGCTAGCGACTCTGTTCACTCAACGTGAGTATTTGGGTCAACGGGCAAGTGCCATTGTCACTACGCTCCCCCCGCACACCGCTCAGGGTGTGTCATTCGAGATGAAAGTGTTTGAAATCCGTGTGGGGGACTGTATGTTCTAGTTTTATCTAACCCTACTAGACAGTTATCATAATTCAATGGGAGTCCCTAGCGAAGTCTTTACAAGGCCCCCATTTCTGTACTAATCTCAGTCGCACTGGCCATCCGTTTTCATAGAAGACGCAAGCGAACAAAATTGTACCGCGAAGCTGTTGCGTTTTGAATAGTGTTGCTGTACGCATTGTGGAGTTTTCTTTGAAAATGCTAAGGCATAGAGGAGGGTGGGGGGGGGGGTTGACTTCCATGTTCTGTATGTAAAAGGAATAAAGCAGGGAGGGGTTGATTGCCATAGTCAGGCGCATCGCGATAAGAAATCTGCACTATCCAGAACATGCTTTCCAAAGTCAAGTATCTCTTAGCAGGGACATTCCAATTTATGCCTTTTGGACTCCCATTGGTACTGCTTTCGATTCCAGCTCAGTTGTTGAAAATGTGAAGAGATTCACAAACACGATAGAACCCCTTCTATTATATAGTTATCTTACGGCCACAATTGCGATATCATGGAGTGTGCTTAAGGGGGACGCGAAGGCTATAGGCATGGCCATTGAGATCTCGACAACTCAAAGCATGGAAGTAAAGCTGGTGCAGGAGGCATGGAAGTAAAGCTGATGCAGGAGGGTACTGCAGAGGAGCGATTCCCCAGAAGGAGCGTAGCAAATCTGACACTGACAAGGAATTAGTGCAGATGTGACCCATGCAGCAATGACTGTTACTAACCCATTCGTCTTCACGGCCAAAGCAGACGCTGCTCTGCTATAATTAAATAACTAGGATGCTACCTCGTTGTCTACCCAGACTGACGGAGCCCCAAAATTTAACACCAGAAGCCAGTGTTATTATTTTACATACTCATGACTCGACGTTAATGCATTGTTTTGAATTTATTCCAAACGATTAACCATTATCTCTCAATTTTTTCTCGTAGGTGGACAGCGTGTTAGATTTCTTTGGGTAAGTCAACTTAAATCATGGAGATTTCTTCTTTTCCACTCTTCACACACTGGGTTTTGATTAGGAAGTTTTTTACCCGTTGATTAAGTGTGCAGTTTTTTACTCGAAGAATTTGGGTCCACTTGCCTACATTTAGTAATACGTGCTGCACAGTTGTGTAATTGGCCATTTGAATTTCGCGGCAATCGCATTTGAAGCGTTTGTCTCTGGTGGGTAATCTATTTTGTTAATTTTCTCAGTTCAAAGACGGCTATGCTTCACTTGCAGTTATATAAGACTTGAAATATGTATGATTTTATTGTCTCTCCTATGGATGGGTAACGTAAAGGGAAGTGCAGAAACTCATGCCCGCAACTAGGCATTTTAGAGGGCAGGGACCCGGGTCACAAGAAGGACTTGATGGAAATATCATTTAAGGGATGTAACCTGGAATTGCATTCTTCGATGTAGAAATGGAAGATGTCTTACTTCCTTAAGATATTTCCTCATTTCGCTACTTCCAATTCATTTACACAGTAATCGCCCTGAATTCTTTAACAATCACGGATTTCAGTGTCAACAGCAATATCAAATCATTTCATTTCGAAACAGAAGCTTCGCATTTTTTCTAGAAAAAAGGGCACCTTAGCCTTTTTGAGGAAAATCGAAGGCGTCTGGACCCCTAGGCCTCCCCGTAGTTGCGCACCTGAAAATGATGAAAAAGTCAAACTGCGGTATTGGATTCGTTTACACTTTGCCACAACTAGCCTGCCATTTTATGAATTCGTCCCCTTGGTTCGTTGCAACAAAGTACACTTCAACTTGTCGTCTAGATTCGTTCTGCTTCCACGGTGATGAATTATTCGTGTTCGCTAAACGCACCGACCTCTAGGCGGTCTCAAACCTGCCCGGACAGATGCTATTTCTGGAAACCGAGCTTCTTTTTCACGACACCCGTAGGAAGTTGGCTGAACACAACATAAAATAGCTGTTGAAAAGCCGCTCTGTTGGACCATCTACTGAATGTCCAACTGTCCAGTTTTAAAGAAGCCAAAACTTGGAGTGAGAAAAATGCTCAGGGACTTTTCAAGTTAGGGACTTCAGCCTGGAGTTTGGCATTGAGATCAATGCGGATTCACAGTTTGGCATGAATGCAAGCACCACCCACTAAGCGATGCTCAGCCATGCGTGTCCTCATTTGTTGGTGTTTTTCGCCCTGCTAACATAGCATCGTTGCTGTTCAGGGACTACCAGACTGCACTCTTTCTGCCTTAATATGGTTAATGAGTCGTTTCTGACAAAAAGCATGGTTTTTAATTTTAGTACACTGGACACCGCGGGTCAAGATTTTATGTTTGGCGACGGCCTGCCCTTCTCATCAACGGTAAGTTTTTTCTATATTTCCGGGGTCATCTTCCTCTTTGGAGTTTGTTGTGCATCAAATGCACCATGCATCGCGCCCTAACGCCCATCGTTTGCGAGGAAATCTCACCTGTCCCCCGTTGGGAGATCCTTCCGGTCAGCGAAAGCAGCTTACAGGCTTCACCTCAGCATCAGTATTGTCTGAGGGCGAAATTTTAATTTGTGTTCATTGGGAGTCGACTTCAATTTAATGACAGCATGGCATGTTGATCGCGCTTCGCTTTGTGGCGTTTCAGTCCTCGGAAATTTCAAGGTTTCCTCGCATGTGCCGAAGGTATTGGGTTAACATCGGCATCTCATGTCGTGCAGCCTTTAGTCCCTATCAACATTCCTCTTTCGATTTCATCTATCAAGTTTTATTCAATGATTTGGCTGCTGAATTCATTTAAGCAACACGTATTTCCGTGAACATCTTTGAAGTGCGCGGATAGATTAATATTTAATTATGCTTTTTATCCGCGTGTCCCGCTTTCAGTGTTTCGATCCCAATGCGACACTCCTGTTGAAAACCACAACAAAATCTTGTTTAGTTCGATACAAATTTTAGCTACCAATTGGCAAATAACGAACAGGGAATTTCGATTTGAAAGACCAAATCGATATTAGGACGAGACTAAGAATAGGAAAATGAGAAATTTAACAAAATCAGAATTAGATGAAATCACTAAAATTGCTTTTGATTATTGAACAAGAATGTGGATTGCAAATTAACTAAATTCACAGACGTGATTGGCGACAATTTAGCATTTGCCCATGTGCCCATAATTGCATAACAAGGGTCAAAAGGAGGAAACCGGAAAACAATTTGATTAAATAGATCAATCATTCATGGAACTGTTCACCAGAGTAGCAAATGATCATTGATCCCCGAACAGAGGAAAGTTGCCCTGTCTCTGCCACTGGAATTCCAGGTTTCACGAGGTACTTTCACCCAGAGAACAACACCGCGAGACTGCACCTCTGTACTTGACCCTCGGCACGATTATGCGTTATCATCCTCGAAGCTATTATCATCGTCATCACGAATGTCTCCCCCATCGCACATAGCCACCCGACCCTTGACGTACCTTGTTTATGATTTCATTAATGATCGTTAGGAATGCTCATGAAATTCCAGAGTTCGATTGTCTTGCCAAGTCAAGTCATACTCCATTTGTCCGATTTGCAGTGATTTTCGCCCTCCCCCCTAGAACCCGGCACGCTTTCCCTGCCAGCGGGAGTTGACCGTTTGCAGCCACGTAACTACCTCGCTCGATTTTTTACATCTGCCTGCTCCAGTTTTCTGATCTTTATAGCTCGTTCCCCCTCTTTTTGCCATCGCTTCTTCCGTCTTTCTCTCTTCACGCCATCCACCAATACCTCATTGCCTTCACCAGCGCCTTTTCCATATCCTTTCTGATCTCGCTATTTGTGGTTTTTTTAAAGCTGCCAACAAATACTGGTCTTCTGGATCTTTACGCGCCTGATATGGTGAATGATCAATCTTTTGAAAAAGTAAGTTGTTTGATAGTATTCGTCGCCAGATTGTAGCAGGTCCTCGCTGTTTCTTTTTCCTTTTCCTCTGAACCCATGCGAGAATTGATTCGTGTCTTTCAAGTCACATCTGAGACTTCATTTTCATGTCAGAAGATCGAAAAGTCTTGTCACCTTACCAGAAGGGCTGTTGGAATATTTGTTAAAGCAGCTGTCCACTGCCATTTAGGCCCAGGATTCGGATTCGAATGAAGCTCGCTCGTTTTGCTAACAGACCCCTATCTGTCCACCCAGTAGTGAAGAGGTACCTGCTGCGAAGTTGGGGTTAGTGTGATGAGGACATAAACTGACCACCAAACCTTACAATACCGTGGCTCAGAATGATACCTCTCCGAAAAGGTGCTTACCAACACTCCTTTTGAGTATGGTCTCAACTTTACTTTTGCCTTGCTAGAGATAGTAGAGAACTTTAGATCACTTTTCTGTCTTTTTTTGTTTCGCGTGTCATTTTGAATACATTTCTTGGGTATATTTGATACCAGTTGATTCTGCACAGCACGAGCAAGTTTGTAACTGCCAAATGGCAAAATCGAGAATCACCCTTTTCGATGATTTCGTTTTTGTGTCGGGTTTGCGAAAAAGTGATCAACTCTCTTGAGCTTGACCCATTTTCAGAACGAATTTGGCTCGTTTACGGGATTTTTAGGGTTACGAGTTTGATCGGAAATTCCATAGACAATCGACAAATAGTATTTTTGTGTTGCCATTTCAATTCTTACTGGTCTGTTTCTGTGATCAATGCATTGTTCTTTCATTCTATTGTTCATCTACGCCGAATCTTCCTTTATCATTATTACTTGTATCTTTATAACATCACTTTCCTTACAGCGATCACCTTTACAGATTTCAGCATCTTGTCCGGCTAAAGTCAAACGAGAAGGTTTGTAGCTTTCCTCTACGTTCTCATAATGCTACACTTCGTACACCCCCCCCTGGCCCATCAAATGCATTTATTGGCCATGTATTTTGCAACGATCATTCCAATCAACAGCATTCGCAGTTCCTTTTTATGCCTCATTTTTTTGTTTCGTTGTTGAATTTTAACTGCTCCTGTAAACTTTATCTGAAAATAAATAGCTTCCCATTTGGAAAATTAGTTCTTGCGCACCGTACATTCGGAATGGAATCACTTGAGCTCCGCGTTCAAGTTTGCTTTGCTTCCAAAATACCTTGAAAACCATGTAATGCGACACAAGAAATTAGATTGTTATATGCCATTGTCAGGACTGTTGTATAAACGGGAACTGCAGAGAGCCATATGCCTATTTACTTATAGCATGACAATATTTATTTCTATCTACGGGCGCATGCCTCAACCACGACAATACAGGGATACAATATTTGTAGTATCAACATAACATAACACAGCATGTGGTACCCGATTCACTACATCTTCTCTCTTCTCGGTTATTCCTATTCAGGGGTCGATGTTGCTAGCCCTCAGGCGGTCCCCTACGCAGTCCGTCCAACGTTTCTCTGGTCGCCCTCACATCCTGGCACCCTTTACCTCTAACTCCACAGCTCTCTTCACCATGTAGTTCTCATCCAACCTTTGCACCCGACCATTCACTCCATGGCGTTTGAAAAACAAATTGTTTAACTATGTCGTATTAGAATTAAAAGGAATGCATTGCTCAACACTGACTTTGTCTGTTATCGATTATTCATAACGCTCTATTATTGTCATTTTTAGTACCAACTAGTCCTTGTGGGCCCAATATTTTCGCAAAAGATAGACAGAAAAAGGATAATCATAATATGAGTGAGTACTGCTATGTAATATTTAGATATTTCGCTTTCAATACAACATTTTGATGTCATTTTTGCACCAAGTATGATATTAAGAGTGGTGCCTTTGTGTATTGGTTAAGCATGTGGCCTCACAACACAGGGGTTGTCAGTTCGATTCCTCCATGTGTCACAATAAAAGCGCTACTGACGAGGAAGGCAAAGGGAAACCACCTCATAAAGTCAATTTCCCTAGAAAAAACTGAGAGCCCTGTTTCTGCTACGCTCGAAATCGAGTTTGCTAAGCGTCATTGGTGAGGAAGGCAACGGAAAAGCACTTCATGAATTCCACTTCCCTAGAAAAAACTGAGAGCCCTGTCTCTGGTTTCTGCTACGCTCGAAGTCGAGTATGCAATGGAGTTTAGTTTGTTATATTAAATAAAGCCTACCAAGTCCTTTTTCTAAGAAACTTGACCCAAGAGTTAAACTGGAGATAATTTTTGCCAACCGCGGGTCTCTGCTTGCTGCTTAAGGACGAAACGTAGCTCTCGGTTGACCAGTCAGCTGTTTCATCGTTGTCCTCATTGTCGTCATCGTCGTCATCGTATGGGAGCACTGTGGAGGCGGTTTTCTCCTCTCCGCGTCTCAGATTTCGTCTTGTTCCATTAAACGTCAGAAGCACGCCTGTGCTGTGCTAAATCTGGCAGAGCGGTCTTGTTAAGCCGCAGATTGCCCCCGCAGAGCCTGTTGGTTGACCGATATTTATCTCGTTTTTCATTGATTCAGATATCAATATGCGTTTATTTTAAATTGTATTTGTAACAGAGGTTTCCCTCTGCTGAGAAAGTATTGCGTAAGTTTGAAGTCGGAGCAGCTCGTTCAAGTTACAATATTTGCAGGTCAGCCACATAATGCCTTGGGTGATTTACCAAATGCAATGTTTTAATCCAACTCTGCTTTGAAGTTGCGCGAGTTTCTTTCGGGATGATCTTTGCTAAAACTCTCCATTCATCTCTGGATGGTGCTGTCGCTTTTGGTAGCTTTCTGAACTGGGCATTCGTAATGTAGCAATGTCACAGGATATGAATAAAGTTGGCAGCGAAAGTTTCACAGTACAATAGCTTAATAACTTAGCAGTTTTAGACACTTACCTCTTTCCGCTTGAAATACTCCTTGTATGTCCCAGTGCCTTTGTCGAATAAGTCTCCGATTGAGTACTGCTTTTAAGCTTCAAACTGTCAAAATGCGGTGTATGCAGGATTCAGAAGACAGGCGAAGAATTAGGAAAGCTCCTTTTTACACACACTCAGCATAATCAATCCAACTTTCAAAAAGAAGAAAGCATGTCTCTCTCTAGTGCCATGGACACGAATTCACTGTAATGAAAGTACAATATCATTCTCTTGAGTTTATTTTAATCATGAAAACTACAGTTGTTATTACCATAATTACGGAAAATGTTCGCAGAATTTTCCATAAAAATGTTGAAGTCTCTCCATCACTGTGTTTTGGAAAGCAAAGTGGTGCTCATGCTCATCGTTAGCATTTCGGTCATAGAGCTGTGTTGGCATAGTGGACGTTGCTATTGGTGTTGGCCTTTGGTAGCGCTGTGTGATAGACTAGCTCTTTCAGCGTTATGGTTACTGCATGGAACAGTGTATAACAGACACTGAAAAGCCTAGGGAGTATTTGTAGCAAGCACGATAGACATGTGTGACAAATATTCCGTTTTTTTCTGTACCATTGCTTGCTTTCTTTTAAGCACTCCTAACACTGTAATCATCAAACCTACATCTAATCACATGCAATCACAATCTCATCTAATCGCAAGTCGTTCATTATCGAAGCTTGATTTATTAATACTTTTCGCATTTTAGTTGAAAGAAGAAGGCGTTACAATATTAATGACAGAATTAGAGAGCTTGGTACATTGATCCCAAAAACTGACAGGTAGGACTTACGTTGCCTTTGATTAATGTAACAACTAAGCTGTTCTTTGCTCCGACAAATTTAGGGAAATGCACCGCAAATTGTAGGATTTTCTCGCAAGCGAAGAAGACATGAAGTTCAACGATTTGTTGTAAGATAATTGTAATGCCTCGCTCGCATCTCCCCAGAAGATATCAAATACGGTTTTAGTGTATGATAAATATTATGTGAATGTATGTGACATTTATCACGTACGTGATTGCGAAAGTCATATAGTCGTATATCACCACCATCCAAGTATCATACTTCATCAATCGTCACCACAAATCATCATCACGAATCGTCATGATCAATTCTAATAATTATCGATCATCTAATATCACGATCATTTCAGTCACAAATCACCTTCAGCATTATTGCTATTATCGTCTGGAGTTGCGCTATGATCGGAATCGTTAGCAATCCCGTTTTGGTATGCAGTACTGGGTGGGAATCGTATCCAGTCATTTTCTTTATTGCTCTCCTGGTTCTTGATTGACAGTGACTCGAAGCAAAACAAAGGTACCATTCTGAAGTCATCGGTCGATTACATAAGAAGGCTCAAGAAAGAAAGGGAAAGAATGAAAGAAGTAGAAATAGAAAACAGGACACTTCAAGAGACGAACAGACAGCTCTCACTCAAACTACAGGTAAGGTCTAACTTGCATCTAGTGCTGATATTGATATGTCTGCTCTACTTAGTTGGGCTGGATACCGATATTGGTGCACCCCAGAGGAGTAGCTTTATGAGTTAAGGTGCCATTTTGCTTCAAACCCGACTTATTTTTCCCCTGATAACATGGGGTCTCTACGCCAGTGGCTTCCCTTTCGAAGACAGTAACTAATACCCAGCTGAAACCCTTTGGTCCTTGCTCGAACGGCACTGAGACTCGTCGATGGGCGGTCCTGCGTCTGCCCACCCCACTCGGAAAGTTTACTGCCTGAGGCGTGACAGAACTTCTACGGTTGGGTCAGCATGAACTGGTGCACGAGGTAACTGGCATTGGTGGATGTTTGTAGCATTATGTTGACTTCCAATTAGAGGCCTTCGTCATGATTTATAAGTCATATTGAATCTTAAGTTGAGGAAATGCAAGTTAAGCGGTTGCAGTTATTTTTAATAATTTATTTTAACGATTTGATGGTGATGCATAATTTATACTCCTCTCAAGATGTTTATAATGCCCTATAATCGTAGTATTCCAGTCAATGCTAAGACGAATGCTTTTCAAAGGGGCTTGGCGTGGATTTGAATTAGTTGATAACTGATTTACGTGAACAATGAACCGTTGATTTCCATGATTTATGCATAAGCGTTGGGGAATTTCATTTTACTGACAAACGTATAAGCTACTTGCTTTGGTCAGTTGCCAACGGCTTAAATCTGACTTGTTGAGAAAATTTGTTGTACTTCTCTCTAGAAAAAATTTGAGGTTTTATGCCTCTTCGTATCTGGTTTTTATTTTCTGTGTCAAGTTTCAGACAGAGAAGCTTTTTCCTTTTCTTGATACTCACTTTTTCAAACTAGTATTTTCGAGCTTTTTCTTTGTAGGAACTTGAGTTGATATTTAGAGCGTCCAGCATTGCCACGCAGCTCCCGTCTCTGAATTTGCAATCGAACTTGAATTCTCTTGCTAATTTGCAACTTGCCAGCCTGCTGTCCAATGGCAAATCAGGCTCTCAGTCATCATCGGCAATGGCTAGCCCAGTGCAGCCTTCGCACAGCTCAGCCATGGATCGTAGCCCTGAGAGTGCCGGCGAGCTGTCCCAGCTGAGCTCAATCCAAAGTGTGGCAAGTGAGGATGACTGTGTCATAATGGAAGACGATTGACTGGCTAGATGATTACGGCTCGGACATGATGATGATGATGATGATAATTTACCTTGAATGATTGCAATCAATTGTGGATGTTTGAATGACCAGTCATACCAGCCAGTGATTTTCTCCAAGTAGATAATAAGCACGTTACAGTTATTGTGATAGAAATTAGGCACCTTTCGTTAGGTCGTCGATGCTGGAATGCGATGCCACCATGTGATCGGATTCCCAATGCGTCAGGATCAGGATAAATGGCTTTTACTGGCTTTTACTTGCTGCCCAGTGAGAAGAAATGACTTCGATTGCTGCATCTTTGCCAACTGGGTGTGTTTTAGTGGCCTTAAAGGACTAGTTACAGCACGCTTCTAAATGGCTTGCCCGCCACCGGCATTTCGCTCATTGGCCGTTTGCCTCATTGACTTTTGTAGCGTAACAGGTAGACTGGAAGCACAACGGTCTGCTCCTTGTTTCACAGAGAGTTGTTGGCAGAAAATCCGACAATTTCAACCTGACCGACAAACCGAGGAGATGTAACGATCGCCCAGTGGCTTATAGCCTTACTGACTTTTCAATGGATGTGATACAACGCAAGGCGTCCTGGTTAGGCTGTTGTCTTGATCTATGCATGACACTACTCATTATTCCCAATTTGAGTTGAATTCATAGATATGTCCAATCATTAAATAATTAGTCCCAAAGCATATTTCACTGTCCATGTGTTTATATGAAACGCGTTTACGATAACGGCCCGTTGTGTTTTAGGCAACGTTTTAGCGAAGCCTTCCAGCCATTCAAATGGAAGTCTCTCTTCCTTGTTCTTAGCAGTAGTAGTTTTGGTATTGTGTCCTGCGTGAATCAGCGCCCATTATCTTAACGCAAGTTATATTTGTTTGGAACCGTTGCTGCCCATCAAAGTAGTTGTTCCATTTCAAAAGGACAGGTGGATCTCCACATCACGCGAAATTGAGCTCAGCTATTACAAAGTGCCTTCCCCTAAAACTTGATTTTTGTCAGCGCGTTTCCTGCTCTTTGCAGATAAATGAGCAGAATTACGCGATAGGCACTCTCTGTCTGTAATTGACACAGTTCGATCAAATTTGCCCTTTCTCGTGGAGACAAATGGCTAACAAATCAGATTAGTATTTTCTTTGAAGACACGTCAGTTCTCTCATGAAAATCTTATTTCTGTCTGTTTTTGGCACTTTTGATCCAATTGGTCTCTTCTTATTTACATCTCATGGTTAGTCAGAGATCCTTGGAACCAAGGCAAGATGTAATCAACAAACGTGTGTTTTTACTGAGGTAAGCACTGCTATGTCGACCCGTTCGTAGCAAAGTTGTTTTACACCCTCTGGTTGACAAGTGCGTCTACGTTGTAGCTAAATGTTTTGTTGTGTGTTAGATGCATCAGTGACGCCGAACTTAAAAGTCTCGGATGCATTTACCACCTGTGCAGTTAACGGTAGTTTTTCTAGCTCGGGTCTTGTTTCTCTTAATAGTCCGCCGGATTGTATTGTAGCGGGAGGGGATTGCCTTCCGAAATGAGCCAGGAGCCGAAATCTAGAACCGCGCCCACCTCCACAAGAGCCACGGGTTGTTGTTGTTGGCGGAGGAAGCTTTTTACCGTTATGGATTGGCTGCTCTGGCTCTCCTTCTTTCCCGTTTGATGTTTTCTGCCCCGATTCTGTCCCTGTCGAAGTTCCGAGCAGGTGCATGTAGTCTCAAAGCTACTGCGAAGTAATTCTTTGCACACAGTTACCAATACCATGCACTTCACGTAGCCACTGCAGTGATCCATATAGCGGAAATTCTTCCTCGGCGGGAGCTAGAGAAGACTGGTAGGCGACGTTATCCACCGCCGTTGTCCATGCTGTTCTGCGATTCTCCATATATCGTATACGCCGGCCACTTTTCACCTGGTTATAGTCCTTCTGTATATCGTTGAATATTTTTACCCCGTGGTTTTGTGCAGAGAATTTAGCGAGATTTAATGTATAAAAGTATTCATTAATTTAGTAATCTTCATTTTCAGTTCATGCGTTGCTCGTACCGTGATCAGTCCGTAATAAGTGCATCCGCCTGCACAGGGGTTCGTTTATTGTTTGTATCTTCGAAATTTTTCATCAACGATTCCAATCTTTTGAGGTCTATTTTGCGCCCCTGCGCAGGAAAGCTATTTCCGAGGAGCTGCCGCCAAGGTTTTTTAGTTTGTTTAGTTTTTTTAGTTTTTTTGGTTTTTTTAGTTTTTTTAGTTTTTTTAGTTTTTTAGTTTTTTTAGTTGTTTTTAGTTTTTTTAGTTTTTTTAGTTTTTTAAGATGCTTGTAACTAGCAGTTGGAGGCAGCCTCGAAAAATTTCCACTAAATGCGCTAATGATATTTTAATTGGCTTTAATTTCTCGTAAGAATTCGATAGTAGTTGTTCTTTAAAGCATATTGGAAGATGTCGTATGAAATACCAGCCAACACCTTTTGAATTGTTTTTAAAACTGTATGCAAACAAACAAGTTGCACACACCAATGAGGTCATTGTGGAAATCAGCCCTACATGTGGCACGGTTCCTAGAACCTTTTCTTCAAAACGAGACTGAAGCGAAATGGTAAAGAAGGCCTGAAACTTGTTGACAAAATGCGGTGGTAAAATGGACAGAATCTACGTTTGTTTGAATTCAAGTTGATTAGGGTAATGGATAAAGTATCCTTCTTACTGTCTTGAAGGTCTCTTCGAGGCGGGTTCATTCCCGTTTCTTGATGCCTCGTGTCTGTCCCCCGGCAATTATTCAGGGTACCTTGAGTAAAGGTGTGGGTAGGTCGCGGTGAGCAAAGGAACCGGCCACCCTACCTTGTACTACCCACGTTCAGAATGGTAACTCTAACGCTCTCGATCTTCGACGCTCACTCGGATCGAGTATGGGATTTAACTCTTCTCTTGTTAGCCGTTGCCATACGGGCAAGGAGAATTTGGACAACTGGCCGATTGATAGACTGGGAAACCAGGCAGCTAATGAGGATAAACTTCCTTTAACTCCGTGAGATCTTTGCAGAGTTTTCATATTTCTATATGGGTGAAAGTCTCCTAGTTAAGAATGCTGTTTTCTAGATGTTTTCCTTTCTAGCAATCTCACTGTAAAAATTTTGGAATGAAATCGGTCGTGATAAAGCTGTGCGTAAAGTTTCTCGGCGGACGCAATTTCATAAATTAAAAGCTGAGGTCACTGTTAAAAGCATTATTTGTGATCAATTTATACCAATAAGTATTCTGTCCTAACCACCCCAATTTATTCAATCATCGCTGAGAACAAGGCCCCCTAACCCCGGTCCCATGAACCATTTCAGGCTGTAAGATATTTTCCGGGCCAAATGCGTTTTTAAATGCCGAGTGTAAGCATTGCCCACGGACTAGGTACAGTGGACTTACAAAAGCCTTTGTGATTACCCCACCGCTATCCGGCTCGTGGAAACATTGCCATGCTTAAGACGAAAATTCCGGGTAAAAATGTTCGGCAACCCTTGATTAAAGTATTAAAATTTTGCAGACATTGAGATAAATACGAATTGTTGGTAATGGCGTTTTACTTAGTGTGTTTTTACGTTTTAGTAGTACTGCTTTAAGAAAGGGCCACATTCCTATCACACTTTCTACTCGTATGTAAACGTTGATGTCGATGAGAATTTTCCATTGCCGAATCAAGTTGTCTTTTTCAGATGTATGAAATTCGTTTTAAAACCATAGCCAGTCCTCTTGTCATGTCTCTTTAAGCATAGAGTGCGAGTCGCGTACTTTTGCGATGCACTTAGTACTTAAACACCGGTCCGTCTGTTACCCGAGTGCACTATGGGACAATCAAAGCTCTCCTCAGGCCACTGACTTCAACTACAGTAGGTCCCAAGCAAAGTTACATGCCATTTTCTTGCAATGCCGAAACCGAAGTAAATGTGACTTGCTTTGACGAGAAGCATTTCGTACAGGAATAATGCCGACACAGCCGATTGCTAAAGCTAAGTCGACGACGAGATGACGTCACCATAGTCCTACAAACTTGGACAATCGACAGCAATTGCAAGACATCCTTTAAGGTAAAATACCCCCCCCCCAAAGTTGAAAAAATCCTGCTTTGCATTCAGCCAAAATTGGGAGGAAATGTACGAAGGGATTTGAGGAGTGCAAATTTGAGTTGAAATGAGCAGTTAATTTTCCCGTTAGAATTAAGTCTCTCATGCAGTTCCCTTCGTCTGTCTTAGCGATAATTCAGCTTGAGTCTGAGATAAGGCGGCCTAGCCAGCTTGGATGTAGCGATTGCTTCTCTTTATCGGCAACTTCAGCTGGGCGGTTTTATGTTTAGTTATTGATCAGATAGACGTCATAACGTGGTGCCAATATTTACAGTAGGCCAATTTTGCCAGCCTTGTCTTGCGCAATGTTTAATAATGATGGTTGCGGTTTCGAACATAGAACCGCGGGTAACTCTACTTCTAGGTGCTGAAGTGTCGCGTAATGTTGCTTTGTCTGGGTTACCCGTGCAGCGACTGATGAAACGGAAATAGTAAGCTACAAACATTGAAGGCTGTAACAGTTTAATAGCTCGTCTTTAGCAGCAGGTTGGTCTACCCCAAGATACCTTGATACCAGGGAGAAACTACTTATGACATCGTGGTTACATTCAGAGAGAAGGTGCACACCCAACCCAATTCTAGCTAATTCATAAGTAGATGCATAAACTGAGTGTCCCCGAAATGCTGCCCACAATATTTTACCTACGGCCGTCCTCGATCCACGATCTTAAAAGCAACGTTGATGCAACGTAGTTTACCATTCAAGAGATAGTCATTTTCATTTCATTTAAAATTCAGTGTCAGTTAGCTTCAGTTACTAGTCAGTGTCATCAACATGCATTACAATTAGCCCTGTCAATGAAACTTTTTTTATGAGTTGTCAATATTAAAAAAACTGGGCTGTCGGGGGCTGCACTTGCAAAATTTGTATACAGGACTGCTTAAGGTGAACTTAAAGTCAGGGGATATATATAAGTTCGTTCTTTTCAGCTATCCAGCTATAAATAAAAATTTTATGATCATAATGCCTTATAGTAGAAATATCCAGTAATAGTTTCATTAAAGTCTAATCGAAACTAAATGAGGAATTCAAACGGAATGTTCAGAAGCATCGAAACCTTGCAGTCTCGATCTGAAGCTAAATAAAAGTGGATTGCTTCGGAGTCAAACTCATTCCATACCAAGAGAAGCAGAGGACTTTTGCTCATTGGATGGACCCAATTGGGTATAATTAGGTTTTTTCCAGAATTGCGATTGACATTTTAGAAAGGACAACCATTTTGGTATAATGGAGCAAGCTCGTGGAGGAATCTATAGACCACACGGTGAATGTTTTCCTGTTGAACACCATCCTAATCCTGAAAAGAAAGCTGCTGCAGATGCATTAAGAGCAATGCTTATTACGTTTCGCGCTGTTCTAATTCCATCCTTTGTAGCTCGCAATTAGTTGGTGCACAAGATAAGTAGCCGGTGTTTCAGTAAAGACAATGGATGCCTTCGGCTCTTTTTCATTTAAGAATACTTACGTAGGCTTAGCGTTACGTCTTCTGAGCGTGAAAATATTACTGGAGATCTCTCAGCGTGCCCTACTTTCAAGAAGAAATGATTGCCCCAAGGAACGAATTCCGCGTCTTTAAGTGTACGAAACGTTTTGCGCACAAGGCGATGGCAAAGGGAACATAGAAAGCATAACGGCGCTGTGGTTTTGAGCATCTAGTTGCAATTTGCAGATGCACCTGAAAATAACAACTGTGGTTTACAAATTTGGATATATTGTAGTCTAGGCCTGAGCACTTGCCGCTAGAAGGGTGCACAGGTGGGTAGGAAGATGGTCCGACCGAGCATAAGTGCACTCAGTTTTTAAATCCAAGTTTGTACAAGAGTTTCGATCATTTTTTCAAATTTCTGTACAAAAACTTCCACAGGAGTTTTTTAAAACGAAAGCCTAATCTTCCTAGCTTTTCCAACCCCTAACCTTTCGTAGTTTCAATTTCATTTGAACGAGCTCTAGTCATCAGAAAGCATAATACCTCCATATTTTGGGGTATTAACAGTATCAGTAGCAAATATGGCCAGCCCTTTTACAGCTTTAAAAAATCAAATTAGAGTTAAACTAAACTGAACTGTTTCTGAATAAAAGTAGGCACACAAGCATAGTTCATTCCAACAGCACAAATTATAGTTTTAAATTTGTTGCATAGGTCATAAAATCGAAATGAAGTGATATGATTTATGAATCAAAAGATTTTATATATAAAATATCGATTTCAGGTCCGCCAGGTGGTGGATGAGCAAGCAATCCTCGAAGAACGATTGTCTATTGTCTAGCATAACTCATATCATTACGACTGGAATACCAACAACATAGAATTGTTTACAGTCTATTTGACAATCCTCGGTCGCTTGTATCATTTCCCATGCTAGTTGATTGCGAGTCGATGCATGTGATATTACAGAGTTCGGATCTGTCCCTTCCTAAAACCCGCTCCCTTGTACACACGTAAGCAATACACAGTCCTATCAGACGCTTTCGATTCCCGCGAAATTTTGTTGTCGCCCGTATGGCCGCCCTTTTGGGACGAGGTTACAATATTCCATAGCAGACTCACAAAGGTTTAGCTCATGTCGGCCACAGGGAAGGAATCGAAACAAAAATTTGTGGATAGCTGCACAGTTACTTTGATAATAGACGCATTGTGAAGTGTTTCAAATAAAGGTACGTGCTCTGTAGTGTCTTGTTATATATTTTCGTGCTATTTTCCATTTTTAATTGCTGCTCTTTCACGTGTGCCTGGACGTGAAAGTGGGAGTTGAGGATAGGCGAATGTCATTAGGTCGAAGAAGTTTCTGGTTCGTATGTTGGTAGCAATTTAGACGCCAAATCGTTTAGCTTAGGATATATCGATTATATTTAGGTGGTAAGCATCACTACTGACTTCATTTCAACTAGTTTTCTTTCCATTCCGATTTACTGGCAAGGTTTCCACCGCGAATAGGCCACCTTAAGAATGATGACATGCTGAATTTCAAACAATGTGATTTGCTCTGGATTCGTCGTCATGAAATTATCGGTTCTTTTCTATACAATTTCGAACCCTGTGTTGCAGACAAAGTACCTATGACCAAGTTATACCATCAGCTACATCAAGTAGCTGTAAGTTGTTATGAATTCCAGTGTTATTCTGCCATACCCATCTTCGCTAAACGACTTCCAGCATTAGTCGCTTGGGTGGCCTAGGCAATGTTTTCCTGTGTCCCATTGCGAAATCGAAGTTCTCATGGAATAATGATAGCTGTAACGTAACTTTAGGATATTATTTTAGCAAGGGACATCTCGAAATCGTAACCGCAGATCATGCGGTATGCTTGTACCCACAGGGCAACCCAACTCGTTCAAGATTCGAGACATGGAAAAAATTGTTTTCAAGAAGGAAGCGTAATTTGATAGCTTTTTTCAAGAGAGTAAAAGTAGTATAGATATGCCTTAGTCGTTTTATCGATACATCGGAATTTTGAGTGCAAAGATGATATTGGTGAACTGTATTTGATCAAGTGGTTAAATAGGCAGTGCGATGAGTTTAAGATGGGGACTTCGGCGTGTCATAATAAGGTATCTGGGAGATGTTCATTCGAGCACCAGCTGCCGTGATTGAAAGTAGCTGGCATACTATCATTTCAAGCAAAATATAGGGAGGCATGAAGTTTCAACTTTAACTGAAAAGCCCTCCAACTTTGGCTGCTTGAAATTTCTGCTCATGAATCCCTTTTGAGGATCCAGTTTCATGCAAGCAGAGCAGTAGGCTCCATCCAGGTCATGGAACATGATGTTGTATGGAGGCATTGTTTGTCACCCAATAGTATTGCCAATCAGATCAGTATGAAAGAATGGCATTATGAGCTCAATAAGGATTTATTTTCATCATTTTTAAAGCTATTGTACCGTTAAGAAACAAAGTTTCTCCATTGATTTTAAAGATTAAATCACCAAATCGTATTCACACCGTGTTCAGTTGAAATGGGTAAATGAAAGCAATGAGCAACCAAAAATTTGTCATTGTCAAATCACAACTCTCTTGAAGTGCAATATTTCACCTAAGTCAAAAATAGTTCTTCAGAAGAATATTTTTGCATAGTTGAAGCAGACATCAGTTTTCTAGTTTTCTCATATCAAGTCCCTTCTGTCGCCAAACCCTCTCTCTTGCTTCATAATATTGAGAAAAAAATAATGAGAATCAGTGTTACACACTAGGGTGTTTGAGTTGTGTTAAGTACTTACACAACTGAAATTAGGCAAGGAATAGAACAAGTGGAATTGATACCAATGTTCGCAAAATTTCCAAGTCAATGTTTGAATCAATATTGACAAATCAATGTCAACAATTCAAGAAAATCAATTGTATTTGGGAAGAGTGCTATGGCACATATATCCGTACAGTTTGTCATATTCAATTCAGTCCAGTTACATGTTGAAATCTTCTCCCTCATGCAAGTCAAGGTTCCATTATGGATGGAATGTAAAGGATTTACCCATTCATGTTTGAAACAAAGCTTATAGTTTAAAAGTATGTTACAGTAAGATTTTAATCCTCTTTATGGGTATTTTTCCACCCCAAAATCGAGCTATGCTTTTCCTAACGCATTAACAAGCAGAGCAGATGTAAAAGTGACAGTACATTTATGGATATTATTCATGATTATGATAATGATTATGATTTGTGTTAATATTATCAATATCATTATTATTGTATTTTGTTCATATGAATAACTGTCATTCATCAACATCTTCCCCAAATAGATGGCTAAATCTGTATTGGAGGGTTTTGACATTTGTCCTACTTCTGTATCAGGCTAACCTATGATGTAGATTCCATTTCCAGTCGTAGTTAATGATTTTTTTGTTTAACAGACTTTGTCAGATAAAGAAAGCTTGTTATGATCAGAGGATTAAAGTCCTCTAATCCCTTTATCCCAATTTAGTTAGAAATAGTTGTATGGATGCTAAAGCCATGTGAAGAGGCATTCATGTTTTTTTATTCAAAGACAACCTTTATTGCACCATAAAAGTGCTGATAGAATAGTATGTTGTAAACGAATGTTAAGGAATTTTTTTATACAATCATTGACAGTAAGCCTTGTGGAGGACAAGTTTTTCTGGTAAAGCCTTAGGGCCCTGCATACTAAACTCAACCTCCATTGATAATTTGGCAAAGCATTCCTCATCAGTGCCTATATTTAGCATGTAATATTAAGAAAAATTAGATTAAAACTGGGGATTGTTTATGCTGATCCTTTTCTGGTTGCAAAGTCCTTTCTAGCAATGTCATTATCATCACAATTGGTAATTGGCTGTCATTGTGTTAACCCTTTCTTGGGAACCCACAGTAGTGGGTTGTAGGTCACCAGAAGACTGTTGCTATATCAATTCTTTCTTGCCTTCTGCTGCTGCTAGAACAAGTTGCCACTCTGTTTGGAAACAATTCTAGATCCTATAAGTCCTTTACCAACATGCATGAAATATTTATTGCTATGCAATTTCATTCCTTTTTACAATGAAGAATTTGCCGCACAGAAAAACTAAATGCATTTATTGATTATACCATGTTGCTAACTTTCATAGCCCAGACGACAAAGCCACACATAAAAAACCAACGGTTTTAGAGCCTAAGCTTGCACTATGGGGACTTTAAAGGATTGAAAATATTTTGATTGAAATAGGTTTGCTATTGAATAGGTTGACTCATTTGCAAGGTTGTTTTTCTCTGCTTCAGGGCATCTTGGTTGCATGAGGGAACTTGCTAGGCTATTTCTACCTCATTCTAACCTTTATCTTTTCCGGTCTAATGCTATATCTAATTTAGTTAAGTCACCTGTCCATGGTTAGGTCCAGTCCAGAGCAGGTTTCTTTTATGCGTTACTTATCACCAAGTAAGGAATACGTTTCTATTGATAGCAATAGATTATAGATAAAGTGTAATTTCGTTTTTATCACGAGCTCAGTATTTAGCTCAGACTTTTTATCTCCTTATGAATAGATATTTCTCAAAAGCTAGATAACTCAGCTTAGTTCATCTATGAGTTATTATCAGGGTGTTTTGACAAAAGTCTGCCAAGTATGCCCTGTGCTAGAAGTGAGTTTTTGACAATGAGTATGTCATGTCAGAGTTTAATTGGTTGATTTTTGAGTAACTTGGACATGATCTGTCTTTGTGAATTAGGTACTAATGTTGATATAGAATAGTCACAGATCGTAGCTGTACACTGCAAAGCAAGCCGCAGCAATTTCTGTCAACCGGGCAACTCTGTTTCCTCCACGCACAACAATGGCCTTCCTCAAAATCCCAATTTGTAGCTAGCAATAAGAATAGCTCATAAAAGAATTTTAATCCATAAGAAGTGCCACAAAACAAGGTACAGAGCTACTTTTCCTGAGAACCATATTATGATAACGCAATAATGATGCCATGAAGGAGCAGAAACTATGACTACGCTTGTGACTTCTTTCCATATGATGCATACAACTGAGGCTACACTTACAAGTCAGCACTGCCTTGCAGCTATTCCTCCCTTTTAATCTGTCATTCACGTGTATTTAGCATCATTTAGTGAGGCTGTCCTTACACCCATTTGTGAACAACTCATTCTAACCAGACATGTAGCTGCATATACATACAAATATAAATATACATATATAAATACAAATGTATGTAGAAAAACGAGAGAGAAAAAGCAGTATTAGTTTAGAACTTGAGTTTCATGTTACACAATCTTCAGGTAAAGATATACTAAAGAATTTTAACTGACTATAGATACTGACTACAGATAAAGATAGAGAAATTTTGTCTTATCACTTGTCTCTTGGACATATTCACATGCATATGAATATATATATTTGTATATATAAATAGAATTAAATATAGATAAATATATATAAATATATATGAATATATACATATATTTATATGCACATATATTTATGTATACATATTTATATATACATATTATATATATATATATATATATATATATATATATATATATATATATATATATATATATATATATATATATATATATATATATGTATATATATTTTTATATATATATGCATATGTATAAATACGTAAACACACACACACACACATAAATATATACACACACACACATATATATATGTGTAGACATATGTATATATATGTGTATATGCATATATATATATGTATACATATATATATATACACATATATATATATATGTTTATTTATATATATATACACATACACATCTATATATATATATATACATATATTGAAATATGTATTTATATGCATATATATATATATTTTTATATTTATCTATATGTATTTCTATTTATATATTTGAATACAAAACAATCAGAAGATTTTTTAAGGCAAATTTATTGATTTGTTACATCAGACGTTTCGCCTTGTGAGGGCTTCATCAGTGATAATCTGAGGCACGGCCACATCATATATTTAGATATATTTATATATACCTATCATCCAGACAGGCAAACCCGTGCAAGAACCAGGCCTTGGGGGGGAGGGAATAGGTTGGATGACTTGGTCGTAAATAGTTCTATTCTCTTACTTGCCAATTGTAACTTTAACCTGAAGGGGGAAAATGTAAGCCAGGATTTTCACTTAGGGTACATGGGGGGGGGGAGCTATGCCCCCTGTAGTTACGGGCCTACTTCCAACCCATGTTATTACCAGTTTGTCAGATCAGTGTTATTAGATTATTTTCACTATAATCTTAAACACCATCCCTCATTTTTTTCCTTGGTCGTTCTGTACCCCAGCTGCCCTTAACTGCTTCGTACATGATAGTCTTAGGAACTCATTCATTAACGAAGTGTGTCAAAGGCAGGTAAGCTTCCTCCTATTTACGGTGTTTCCAAATTTTTATTTCGCACTCTGTCCTGTTTGTTTGCACCTAAACTTGGCAATTGCACTTTACAATCTCGTGCAGATTGCTTGCCAATTTGCATTAATCATTGGAAAACTGCAGTTGTTCCTGGAAGCTATGGTAAGCTGTAGATACTCGGCTACGTATTCTATAGATATGACCAAGCAACTCAATAGAATTGTGGTATGATTCGTAGGTTGATCATTGAAACTTAACCAGACACTTGGAACCTGTGGGTTCTCCAGGAGCCAACGGGTTTTGGAAGTCCAGGATAGTACTTAATCATAAACAGTTTTACATACATGCAATGATGATATTAAAATATAATCCAGTCTTGAGATGGCCCTCTTGAGCAATAACTGTTTAAAGTAATCAGGGCTTTGGGAAATTCAAGGTAATATTCTCTCTGCCCTGTCTCAGCACTACCTCGATCGTGGTAATTGACACGGCATACTTTAGAGCAACGCGTTTAGATTTCAGCTTTTACATAAAGATAATTTTCGGATGCTGTGAAGCAGGGAAACATGGGGTGATAGTAATGCTCGTGCATGAGCTAGACTATACAAATAAGATCCTAACACTTCCAGCCCATGCCTAAACATAAATCCTTCCACTTATCCTGACGGCCATCACAGAATAGTTCTATATACCGTTCTAACTATAACCATACATGCTGATCCCGAAGGTTTTACGCCTGGATGTCACTCTTGTCACCAACTAGCCCAATTTCTCCTAGTTTGGGGATGGCTATTACTGTCACTGGCTTGTGACTTCCAGAGCTGTCAAGTGTGAGTTCTCACGTTGTCTCCTCACAATTTAAGCTTAGCGTTGGTACCAATCATCAGTTTTGAAGGCGTAAATCAAGCTGGACTGGTATCCATTGACCTCTTTTTTGAAATCACCTCTTTTGACCTGAAATTTGCAACTTGTGTGGCTAACTGTTGGAGGCCCCTAAACCCACGGTTCAATGAGCTGCCATTTGGCACTATTAGTAAGGGCACAAGGAACAATGTTTCGATGTGACTTTGCCGTCTCTGTAGCAGGAAAGTTATCTACGCATTCGAAATTATAATATTTTAGGTCGTAAATTTTCTTGGTTCTCTACGTCATCTATTTCTTTGGTTGTGTTAGATTTAAGTTGATTGCTTTGATGAAATCGACTTTTTAAGGTGACTGAATTGATTGATGCATTGGTTTCTTATGGCATTCCGTAATGCAGGGCAACGTTTAACTATATACAAGTCCCAAATCTGTCCTGCCTACTTCACGAACTCTATCCCACAAATCATCATTCATCCCAGGAACATGCAATTTATGGAACGTATTCCCTTCTTATTGCTTTCCTGAATCTTACAACCTGCCACCTTTTAAATCTAAGATAAATAAACTTATTCTGATCTGTCTCACCCCTTAGCCTTTCGCTTTCTTCTTTCTTCCTTTGTTGGGGCTTTGTATAGGCCACCATGGCCTTTCCCCAACATAACCCACTAAAAAAAAAATTTTTAATTTGTAAATATTGATTGTTGCTGATGGGTAAAATTTGAATTTATCACTGCCCATCTTTCTCAATTAAGTAGATCTTCTGCTGTACCCTTCTTGAAAACTGTTATATCCTCTTCAAAATTCAGACCAGGGGATAGCCATAATTAGCTCTTATTTCTAGTGTAAAAAATAGATAATATTAAGGGCGAGTATTTATACTGGATTAAACACAATTGCATCTCTCTAACAAAATTTTCCCGATGCTCGTTCCAATTACGAGATTAGCAGAGGCAATGCCCTCGAAAGAACTAAATGTGAACAACATCATTAAGAGAGCAATGGGGGCTGTCCCTTCACCTGTTGCTTCGATTCGTCCATTTCAAGATGTCTGGTTGTGAATTAGTGAGGCTTCAAAACACACGGATTAAGACAAATACGTTGAATTCAACAATAAGTTTGTTGTGGTCGTCGCAAAAAGCTTTTTACTCATTCACGTCGTTTAAATGAAGCGAGACATGGCAGTGATTACAGTCTTAGCCATTGCCTTAATAATTCATTTTGTCTAGAAAGCTCTGCCAATGGTATTTTAGAAGTCCTGATTGAAAATTGTTTTGCTTCAAGCAATGCAACCTGCTTTTAAATGAAGGCTCCTTTTGGAAGTTGGTTATCTGAAAGATAGAATTGCCACCAAATTTTATTCAACAAGGTAACCAGAAGTTATGAGCGTAGTTTATAGTCAACTGCTTTCTTCATTTTATGTTCAATTCATCAGAAGCAGGCTTGAATTTTGAAAATTCTCTTGGAATTTCTTCAAACGTAGCTTAGAAGCCTGTGACAGACCCTACACAGAATGGATAAATACCACTTAGATAAAAATCATTGTTGTTATATTAGTTTGTTATTGCGTCGAACGTGTTAATGGGATGTCATTGCAAGGAAAAGTTTTCATTTTTGAAAGTGAGAAGTAAAATGTTAAGGCCATCGTTGCATGAGTCAGAAGGACAATTTCGTGCTTGTTTCTTTAGATACCATATATTGATGTTAGTTTAAAGGGGCAGGGGTGTTGTTATGACCGGCCTTTACTGGAAAAACTTCAGCGTTGGCAAGGGATATTCAAATGATGAAAGGATCGGGCACTTGTTAGGTCACTCCTTCGGCCCTGCCAGGCTGACCACACCGGTCACAAGGATGGCCAGGACGATAGTCAATAAATCTAGCTTCTCAATGTACTGAAATCTGCCTTTGGATGCGAGAAGCAGTTCCGATGTCTTTTTTCTAATTTTGATTTCATATTCTCATGCACCATGTCAATGTTGCTATGTTTGTCACAAGTCTTCTCTTATAAACCATTTTGTCCCTTCCGCTATGCATTTTGAATAAATGCACTACTAGGGATGACACTTAAACATCCATTTGGCTAGACGCTGCTTGAGCAATCTTTTACATATGTCCCTGCCTGTTCCCCGACCTCAGCAGCAATATCTATGTAGAAAACGAGAAAACTGTTGAGCGTGTGAATATATGAAAGCTAGGTAGCTTTTTTGACTATGCTTGCTTGTAAGAGTAATACCTTCTTACGAATTCTGCAACGTGCTTTTTCATAGCATCATTCATAGTTCTCGGGTAGAGCTCCTCACGAATCGTAAGTAAACAGGACGGCGAGAGTTTCTACAAAGTAAGAGGGCAGACAGACTAACTAGCTTGAGAGTGCTTTGAAAGCACTTGAGGACAATCGAAGGCATTTTGAAGGCACCTAAAAGACACCTAAAAGGCACCTAAAAGGCACTTGAAAGCATTAACAAATTGCACTATGATAGGATTTCCCATTAAAGGATCTTCACGAATGGAGCTCTCTGATAAGAGCTCGTATTTTTTTGGAAAAATATTTTCCAGAAGGCTGTATTGCGTGATGTTTAATGAACGAGTAAGGCTTCCACAAGAACCTATCGCAAGAAATCCCATGACGAAAGAAGAACTTCAACCAACTTGTCTGTTGTAGGAAGAACAGACCTCTTCTCTCGCCCTCTTCTCTCGCCCTCTTCTCTCACCCTCGTCTTTCGCCCTCTTCTCTCGCCCTCTTCTCTCACCCTCGTCTTTCGCCCTCTTCTCTCGCCCTCTTCTCTCGCCCTCTTCTCTCACCCTCGTCTTTCGCCCTCTTCTCTCGCCCTCTTGCTACTCAAAAGTTTCCGTCACGAGAGCGTTTGTCGAGACGCACGTTTCTTTATTCTATCCATTGAGAGCTAGTTTGGGGCTGTGTGCACTGTCAATCGTAAAGAATGTTACCACTATATTAATCTCTACTCACAAGTGTCCGCATCGAATATGTCAGATATTTGAAAAGAATGGCTACAATTTTCTCCTGTCCTTTTCTGGCCCATAAGAATGTTAAGTTAGGCTGATTCGAATGCTTTTGGCACGTTTTGTGCACAAGGTTATCGAGTTTGTCTGTCATGCGGAAGCCAAAGTCCAGCAGCATTTGCCACAACGTGCTTAAATATAACGAAACGGAAGCGCCCTCGTGTTTTTCGTTGTTCTTTCAGCCCTTTGAGGGCTTTTAAGTTTTTAAAGTCATCCCGAAAAGAGGGGACGCTGGGCTAAGCCCTCGTTTATCGAAATAAAGCACTGTAAGCCGTACGGAATAGCCGCAGAGACTTTTCAGGGCATGTTAGGAACTGGGAAATTTTGACTTATCAACAGTCAGCTCAAAATTGTAGTCTTCACGATTGAAGAGTCGATTGTTGTTGGGGAAAGCATACCTCTTTAAAGCTGTTTTCAACAATTTTAAGTACTTTGCTGTAACAGAACACGAATATTGGGCTCCTTTTGAAAAGGGGTTGACGCACAGCGTGGTGAGATGGTAGTGATGGAAAACATTATTATTATTATTATTATTCTTACAGTAGGCACAGATAAGTAAATGTGTAGCTATTATTCCAGCTAATTACGACCTACTATTTAAAAAAACAATGCTAAAAAACTGCATTGCATACTCGATTTCGAGCGTAGCAGAAACCAGAGGCAGGGCTCTGAGTTTCTTCTAGGGAAGTGGAATTCATGAAGTGCTTTCTCGTTGCCTTCCTCACCAATGGCGTTTTAAAGGTGAGACATGGAGGAATTGAACTGACAACGCCTGTGTTGAGTCCGCATGTTTAACCACTACGCCACGGCACCACTAAAACAATACTACAGAAGATAAAAAGATGGCAATATATTTACATTGAGAGAAGAAAAAATAAGGCAAAGTATTCATGTGGAGAATGAATGGACTACGTAAGGAACCCGACCTGGCTAATGAATTTTCTGCATTTCATGTCCGCACCATAAAGAATACTGTAACAGCTATGCAAGGATTTTTGACTGTTTATCGAAATTTGATTTTTAACGATGAGTATCGAATGATACTCAGCACTTCTACAATGTATATGGACGAGTTTTGGTTTTTTAAATTTTCTTTACTTTCATTTTTTAACATGGGCCGTAATAATAACAATGCTTGTAGTACTGACAAGGTTTACCCTGTATGAATATTTATATCTATATTATTATTACTATTATTATTATTTTTATCATATGTGTGTGTTTATAATTTTCTATCTAGCAAAATCCCTTGCCTAGTTATTATTATCATTATTTGATGTGTGTGTTGCTAATTTTCTATTGAATACAATCTCTTGCCGAGTTATATCCAATAATCTGGGGTAAGGGAACGTAAAGTTTCATGCTTTTTATGACTGTAGCACTACGATAGTGTTAATCTTCTGATTGTGTAAGAACAGTATAGTTGGTCACATGGATAGTACACGTCGCAGTAAATGAGCCGTCCCATTCAGTACTATCTCTTGCAATTCTTGCAGACAAGGATTTCCTGGAATTCGCTTGATATGGTCTTCAGTTTTCTTCTTTATCATACCTAATGCCCCAACTACAACTGGCATTACTATTGCTTTCAAATACCACATCTTCTGTATTTCGATTTCTAGGTCTTTGTATTTACTAACTTTTCCATACTCCTTAAAGTGAAAGGTTTCTATCAGAAGGCACAGTCGTATCAATCAATAAACATGTCTTTTATTATTATCATTATTAGCAAGGACTGGGACAATCCCGAACTAATGGCATTTTGAAACTTCTCATTCTTTTCTAACAGCTATTATTTTTTTTTCTTCTTTTTACTTCTTGTTTATTTTTTGTTCAAGTAGTCAATTGTAAAACTACCTGTTTAGAGAGGTTTTCAGTTGTATTTAAGTATATATATCATAAGAAATGAAGTTTGAAAAAAAAAATTATCATTATATTGTTATTACTGCATTGACGTCTTCTGTAGATTACGATAATCCTCTAATTGAAATTAAAGTCGTGGGCTTCGTTTTTGAATTAACCGGGAAATGGTACTCCTAGAGTAAGAACGCAGATCGTATCGTCGCACAAACTACGTGGCCTAAAAGAAAGAATATCAAGTCGGCACTTATTTTTCAAGTTGGCGAGGGAGCAACTAGCTTCCCCCCTTTCTATTTGCCAATGTCCTTCTTGCCGTATAGGATGCACACGTCTCCTTCGGAGGTAGTCCTCCCACGCAGCGCAGTTGCAAGACAATGCGTACACGCGTTCCAATTGCGACGAGATATTGACGTCATTAGTAAGGGACTCGTTTTTTGCCGTGTGAGTTGTCACGATTCAAAAGAGCCTTATAATGACAGTAATAATAAGAGCTCCATACTGCCCCCTTTTTAGCCTTCACAACTGTCTTATTGATATTTCATGTAAAGAATTCAGCACTGAAAACAGCAATAAAAATGTTTGCATTCACCAGCCAAGAGTAATGCGTTTTACAAATCAAGGGGGTGTCATTCAGGCCTAAAGTATTCAACTTTACAGAAGGGTTTAAAGCTTCGAGAACGACTCTGATCATGCTTGGTGCATTCCGGATGGTTAGGTTTCACGGAATACTTCCAGAGCAAGCGGGGGAAGGGAAGAGGCAGTAAATATTCTATAGGTATTGTCTAGAAGAAAGCCACGGTTTGTAGAAAATTGAACCATTCCGCGTTGCTTTGTAAAGGAAAGACTTGTTTGAAGAAAGGATTCTTTAAAGCGATTACCGTTGTAGTGGAACCGATCAACAACTGTTTGGGGGCCGGTCCGTGCGTGGAAGTCGCATAGAGTAGCGCTAGTCCCCCAATCCATGCAACGTCGGGGCAGCATCTTGTCAGGAGCAGCGCTGTTCACAGCAACAGCTTCGCGAATGAAGGTGGCGTGACCAGGGGGTGGCGAGTTTTTGTTCCGCGCCTCACTTTACCCCCAACTTCATGCCATGCACCCATTCGCTGTTGGCTGGGCTGGTAGAAAGCGTCCATACCGGCGCGCAAGCGTGGGCCCAACCCGTGACATTCAGCACAGTATGCGCGAACGCGAACCGTAAACTGCAGCTACACTACGGCTTTGGTTCATGTTTATAGCTAAAATGTTTCGAAACCAAAAAAGGGTATTTCCAGTTAACTAGAGCCCAGTGCCCTTCACCCGTTTCTTATTTGTAAGACTGACATCACTGATTTGAAGTAGTGCAACTTCAGAACTCCTTAACAGAGTACCTGCAGACATATAGTCAGAGAGTAGTTGTTTTATAGTCATTGGCTTCGCATGAAAGCGAAATGAAGCGTAAAAAGCAACGTGCCTCGGAGAATGCAGGTAAGTCAACACCTTCGATTTCCATCGTGGCGATGTATCATTCGGATACACATGTTTACTGTATTTACCATTAGCCCTGTAAACTGCTTTCAAGAATGCTGAACGGGGATAGAAAGGACTTGAAGCATGTTTATGGACCGGTTATCTTTATTAAGTTGTACGCCTTTATATCTATCATGGACTGAGGACTTCTATGTCTCATGAATTTTCATTTCTTTAAACCTTGCCCTTTTTCTTAGGAAAACAGGGCCTCTAATCATAGCAGCTAATGTGTCATTGCTGATAGAACAGCCCTGTGTAGATAATATGTTATTATTATTATAAAAAAATGTGTTATTATTATTATTATTATTATCATTGTCAACCCTCAGCCAGACAAGCCAATTTCAAACCAGCTATGTATTAGACTGGCTTGTAATTGTAGTTAAAATTTTAATTTGAATGAAAGGTTTCCATTATAAGACGATTAAGGAAGGTGAATAGTATGCAAGTATTTTGCATTTTAGGAAGCAGTTTATGATAGTGCAGCAAGAGGTATCATTTGTCGGATTTGTGGCCGGCCGTCATTACGGTAGTTAGAATGTTTGTCTGTCCTCTAGGATCATCGGGTTTTTGGGGGGGGGGGGGGGGGGTATTTCGAGCTCAAGTCTGATATCCTGCACTCTGCAAAACTGCAATATTACGAATGCGGACATGCTCTGACCTTCTTTCATATCAAACTTCAATATTGTGTCTCACGAGATTCATTGTAAAGTGCTTTTTCAAGTTTGTCGCATTTGCATAATCTTCCAGTTATGACATCATTAAGTTCAAATCAATGGATCTTTGAAATTCGTGATATTTTGTCCTTAATTTGATGGTCACGTGCATTTAGAGTAACTCACCATTGCACGTGCACGTGCAGGTGCCAAATTCCCTTTCATTTCCAATAAGTTTTTCTCTTTTTGTACTTTGCTGCCGATCATGTTGTGGAAACGAAGGAGGCTTTTCACAGCAGAAGGAAGTAATTGAATAATAAAAATCCTTCTACGAAAAGTAGATCCCGTGCAAGCTAATTTTGTTTGTCAAAAGTGATCATGAACGGAGATTCGAGAAAGAAGCCTTTTTACGCTGTATTTGACAGCGTTTTCCAGGTATTGTCATACCATTGTGACAGCCCCGTGTTCTTTTTACTTATAAAAAAAATATGAAAGAAGTGAATTGTATAAGGATTTTTTTACAGCATTAACAAAGTATCCACATACCCCCTATGCATTTCGGGGACTGTCTGTCTTGTCAAATCCCCCTTGTGGAAGGATGCTGTCTATCTTATCGATTCCCCCTTGAAGGAGGATGTAAACTAGCTATTCAATCGATCGCTTTTGAATTGAGGAAAAGTAACTGGATGGTTTTTCAAATGTACCGATTTCCGTTCCCAAGGCTACCTTAACAATGGAACGTGATGTATAGTAGATACACGTTCATTTCTGTAGGCGTTCTTCTGCTTTCCGCCCATCGCCCAAAGATAAACTGCAGAACAATTAAAAGCTATGCTTATCGAGCATTGTCGTTTTTGTCTTCTTCTCGACGTGACCACACCTCATGATTCCTCTCGATTTGACCACGCCTGGCCTTTCAGAGAACTAGCAAATCTTCTAGTTCAAATAGTGAAAGTTAAGCTCTCGTCTGGCTAGAACGACTGATAATTCGATATATGAACAAGTACTTTACCACGCAGCTATCTGCATATCTACCCTGTGAAGGCGTTACGTCATGAATTCTGCATTCCAGGTTTGTTTACTGCTGCTCACGAAACCGATATGCCTTGGGATACACCTAGTAAGAATCAAAGAGCCCTCAAAGTTGCTTTGGAACATTTGTAGATCAGATCGCGGAACGTTTCTTTGTCTCGTTGAAATCTTTCCCCGTGCATTTGAAAAGCTATAGACGTAATAAAAAATCAAGCAAGAATTTTAACCTGCGATTAACATTGAGAATGGACATTATTTGTGTTGAGTTAGTTTTTTGGAAATTTGTGGTCCTTCTATTAAGGTGGTATATTAATGGAAGCACTATAACGGTAATTTTGCTGCAGGATTAGCATCAAAAGCTTGAATCTCCTGCTGCCTTTCCTGCTACGACCTTCGTGTACATAGATGTTTTATTTCTTTCTTGGTTTTTTCTTAGTAACTTACTGCTGCGTTTTCTCTCATCATAGATTGTTATCCACATTCCGTACAAACGCAAGATTACAGACATCCTGAGAACGATAGTGTACTTCGAGACTTCTCCTTGCTTGACTTCTGGTCGTTGTTTGTGAATGGTATGTTAACAATGTTTCTTTTTGATCAATTTGAGCCTGGTTGTACAGAACGAGAAGATTACTGGAAAACTATCGTTGTATCTTACTCTGTTGGAATGGTGTCTGTTGATTGTCATTATAACGATGCTTATTATATTTGGATGATCGGCAAGCGAACTGGAATAGCAAATCCTCATCATTGATCATTATCATCATCATCATCATCATCATCATCATCATCATCATCATCATCATCATCATCATCATCATTAATCATCATCATCATTAATCATCACCAATCATCATCATATTCATCATCATCATCATCATCATTAATCATCATCATCATTAACCATCATCATCATTAATCATCATCAATCATCATCAATCATCATCATCATCGTCATTATCGTCATCATTATATTCATCATCATCATCATAATCATAATCATCATCATTAATCATCATCATCATCATTAATCATCATCATCATCTTCATTATCAGCACCATCATCATCTTCATCTTCACCATTATCGTCATCACCATCTGAGAGCTAAAGCAACTTAACTATTGCGTTCTCTTTAGATTACCAGTCCAATCGTCAAAATGGGGTGAGCTTTAATGGGGATAATTTTGGAACCAGAGCCCACAGAAGTCAACAGCAGTTTCAGCGCCATCCAAACGCTGCCCAAACGATTACTGTAGATTCGATAGTGCCCAAGATAAGGCCAAGTTCGTCGATTAAGTTCTTCTATCCAGCCGAAGCAAGTCAGTGTTCCAAGTATTCCATGGAATCCAATGCCAATCCGGACGAGCATGATTTCGTGCGACCAGATGAGCCAAGAGCGATCAAATCCGCCTTGAATAACCTAACGAACAGTTTCCGTTACATACCTGAGGACTCATGTGACAGTATCCTTAGTGTAGACGATGCGGAAGATGACGAAGATGATGAGGAGGCCCTAGAAACGTCTGGCAAATCCATAAGCAAACTTTTGCAAGGACCCTCTCCTGGTAAGTCTTACTTTTCAACTTGCAATTAGAAGAACGGAACTGTAGCCACTGATGCTATTTCAGCCTGCAAATCCGATTTCATCTGTTCGATATCATTCTGAAAATATGTTGGAGATTCATGCTTGAAGCTTGCTGGCTGTGGACTGAAAATCTCTTATACGTAATGCGCATGTAAAGCCCCCTCTCATACGTTGTTTATCTGTGGCTGGCTAACCTGGATTCTGTCTACCTCGTGGAAGCTTAGAAGTCATGCTAAATTGAAGTGGTTCCATGCCAGACTAAGTAGTTTTCCAAAGTATAAGAAGTCATTGTGAGTTGAGATGTATCGTTCTTTGATATTGCTGACTCTACTCATTATCGGCCCCTTATACTCGGGGTGCATTCCTTGTCGCTCGGGGTGCATTCCGAGTACATTTTCCTCTGAGGAAGAGCAATCGTGAAATCACAAATGAAATCATCATTTAACGTGAAACATGACTCTTAGAAATGATCTATAATTGATTTTATTTTATCAATTAGCGGATGGACCAGTTTACGTAAATCTTAAAAAGTTCGATGGCAGAACTTTTAGGGTCCTCTTTTTCTGAGTTGATTTTCAAATGATAGGTAATGTACTGTTTGTTGATCAGTAAAGCCATCTGACCAAAGGATCAAGAGACAAACATAGACAGACCCCCGTAATAAAGATGGAGGAAATTATTCAACTTCCACCTAATCTGAGCCATGATGGCTAGATTTATCATTCAGGCCTATTGTGCTTTTCACGTAGCACCTGGAAGCAAGCGAATCCAATCAAAGTCTTTATTTATGTGTCAGAATATTTAGCGTACAAGCTAATTGTAGACGCGGTACTAGTTAGGATACGGAGATGCTATGCTTATCGACCATTACCCCAGCCCTTTATCTCGATAGAACAGCACTTCATGCTTCCGTCTCTTGGAATAACGGAACTTACGACCCGAAATGAAAGTTAGGCTGGAGCTCGGCTCGCACCATTCATTGATCGCAGAATCAATGACGAGTTGTCGAGCGACTGAGCTATTCTTACACGTAATTCAATCTGTAACTTTAAAGACACTGTGCCCTGTTTTGTGACGTGTCTTTGATTTACCGCAACGATAGAATTCTGTAAGGTATCGGCGTTTTATCGTGCAAGCCTATTAATGGTGTCCTCACTTTTCCATTGGGAATCGGATCATACCCGAAAATGGTAGAATATCATGCGCTGCCTCTCTACTTGTGCAGCAATGAAGAACGGTGGTAGTAGGACCTATGTCTTGTTGATTCGCGCTGTACACGGGAAACTTGGGCCGTTCCTTGTGGTATCCGCTCTCCTTTCACAGTTGTGTGACTCCAATGGAACAGTTCTCACAGTTTTCCTACTGATGGGGATGTTTTACAAGAGCATCTGAGTCTGGAATACCCATTACCTTTCTTCTCTTCTTCTTCATCGAGCCTTTCCTTCAAATGTGCTCTGAGGGAAAGTGGTTGCAGAATCGGTTACGAGCCAAAAAAAATGAGTCGAGATCACTTTTGGCGGTCGATATCCAGGGACACCAACGTGGAGGTTTCTGCATCGTCCCCATTACCTTTCTAATAATGATGCATTGAACTTCCGTCGAAGTTGAAAAGGAAATATATCGTACAGCATGTACTTTATAGCACAGTCACGGTTATTTTCGAAGGTAGTAGAAGCAAGAAGCGGAGTTCTGGCTTTTAAAAGAGCAGTAGATTTTATGATTGTATTTTAGCTAGTACAGTATTCGAAGCCATGATTTCTGCTGCATAAGTTTGCACATTGAACTGCAGCCACACCATGCGATTTAACACATCGAGTAAAGAAACGGCAGATTCTTTTTTATTTTTTTTAGTGGGTTATGTTGAGGAAAGGCCATGGTGGCCTATACAAAGCCCCAACAAAGGAAAGAAGAAAGCGAATAGCTAAGAGGAGAGAGATATCAGATCAATTTTATTGATCTTAGATTTGAAAGGTGGCAAGTTGTGGGACTCAGGAAAGCAAGAAGAAGGCAAGATGTTCCGCAAATTGCATGTTCTTGGGATGAATGATGATTTGTGAGATAGAGTTCGTGGATTAGGCAGTGAAACTTGGAAAGGGTATGAATGAATTGAGCTTCTGGTGGTCCTGACACACCTCAGAGGAACTGGAATAATATCCCTGATCTCCTGAGAACAATGCCCGTGAAAGTATCTGTAAAAGATGGAAAGATCTCCAACTAAACGACGATGGGGAAGAGGTTGGAGCGATTTGGTGAGGTTAGGATTATTGATGAGACGAATGGCTTTGGACTTGTGAGGATTATTGAAGGACATTTGTTTTTAAGTTGATTTCCACAAGTGATGGCCGTACGCCCCTTCACTACTATGATTAAGGGGATTTTTGACTTTCCATCAACCGGTGAATGAAACAGAAGTTTTTAGTGCAGCATTGTTATATTTTCACAGCCAGAACCTCGAAGTCACAAGAGCCGTCTGCTGTGGAGGAGCTTCAAGCTCTGATGTCGTCGGTTCGAGAGTCGTCAGGGGGTGCAAAGGAAAACCAAGATAAACTTCAAGATGAGAAGACAAAATGCAAAGTTGAATCCTCCATGCAAGTCGATGTTCAGACCGATAAGAACTCAGTCACTGTGCCGAATCTTGAAATGGTCGAGGAGCCAGAAGAGGTATGTTACATTTACCATTCTCGTCATTCGCTAAGATTGGTATAAGTGATCCACAGATTGAAAATCCGCAGTGGTTGGCTGCAGGAAAGGGGAGGTGTCTTTGTCACACGATTTTATGATTTTATATAGCTGTTTCTTGGGTCTCCCTCCAACTAAATGTTTGCTTTCACTCAGCTTCCGTAGAAACTGATTTCTATTTTTAGGTTTTCGCTCTATTTTTGAGATCTCCAGATGTCAGCGTTGCCATGTTCACATAAAACATCGCCTCTCTTCGAGACCAAAATTGTCTGAAATAGATGTTTTACGCGGTCCTCTACCATGAAGGGCACAGTTAAAGGCTCCATAGCCGATTTGAATATGATGATGCGAAGGGATGAAGGTTATTTACCCGAAGTACCTATTCATGTCTGTTTAAATGGATGTTTTTAGTATGGAATCGGGTAGAAAAATGGAAGACAGACTTGGATGACCTAAACTTCAGCTGAAGTGTTATTTTTATTGAAAAAGCCTACGCGTCTGGTTGCAAGCAAGACGATTTCAAGGGTTTCTGCTTGTTTGATTTGAAATGCGGTAGGATTATCTGAGTCATGACTGACGAGCACTCTTTTCCATCGATGTTTACAATATGTGGATTGATTGTCTCTGTTTTTATTGTGTCTCGAATCCCAACTCTTTCATCAAATTGCAAGCAGAGAGATATAAGTATTGTCTGCAAAAAGGATTTTCTTGCTTGAAATTTTAATCCTGTTAATCAATATGGTTTTCAAGTGAAGTACTTGTTGGAAACAAAGCCCTGGTGCCATTGATAGACATTAAGGATCGTTAAAATGTATGAAATCCCTCACTCAAGTGCTGATTCGTCGTTGCATAGAGTCATATGGAGCTGAAGGGAATCCAAGTACAGATACAAGGGTTCTGCAAGCTATGACCCAGCTCAAAATCAATACAAAAAAGCTTAAAGTACAGCTTCTAACGTACAAATTAGAACGAAGTTCCTATTGTATGAAAAAAGTTTTTTTTCTAGAGGATATTGCGTCAAAAATGGCCTAGAATGCGTGCTGGAGTTATGAACTTTCGGCGATGTGGCTATGATAATTCGGTACCATAGGATGTAAATTCTTGGAACTTAAGATGCAATCTTGAAAAAAGCATACTTTAGAATAATTTCTCTTCTACCTAGACGAGAAAGTCTTAATGCAAAATACGATAAATTCGTCTGAATTTTCTTTACAATGTGAATAGCTTTGCAAAAAAACCAGCACTTGAGTGAGGGATTTCATACATTTTAACGATCCTTAATGTCTATCAATGGCACCAGGGCTTTGTTTCCAACAAGTACTTCACTTGAAAACCATATTGATTAACAGGATTAAAATTTCAAGCAAGAAAATCCATTTTGCAGACAATATTTATATCTCTCTGCTTGCAATTCGATGAAAGAGTTGGAATTCGAGACACAATAAAACAGAGACAATCAATCCACATTTCGTAAACATCGATGGAAAAGGGTGCTCATGTCATTAGTCAGATAGTCCTACTGCATTTTAATGTACATAACTATATCAATATGAATATGAATATGCATTGAGGATAGTGTCAGGTGTTATTTTGTCCGATGACCAAGATATACCCTGTCATAAATATGTATATATATATATGTATGTATGTTATATGTATTTATATGTATGTATAACATATATGTATATATATGTTCTATTGATATTTATATATATATAAATATATATTTAAATTCATATCTATATAGATTGATACATGAATATACGTATGTATCAATATTCATTTATTAATGTTAATGCCTATCTATATATCTATATATTGATACGTAATCTATATGTCACAAAAATGTTTGATATTATGGTATTTGTCGATAGTCTTACCGAGCTCGTTATGAAAGCGAGGGATGTCGTGGACCCATCAGGGGAGTCAGTGAGAATGGATTCCCGACGATAAGGGTAAGTTTAACCTTAACGTTATGCAATTTCATGATTCGCATTGCAACTGGCTTGAATTAATGATAGTGACGTAAGTTTCTATCCAGCTTGGTGCCTTATTTTAGTGGCTCAAAAATCTCGATTCCTTCGCACGGGTTGCGAGGTCTAATCCTGCACGGTTATCATTTAAAATGCCATCGGTAATAAATTGGCAGAAGCCTCATAAAACGTTCACTTTCCTGGAAGGAACTCGGATCCTTGTCGTTGATTTCTGTTACGCTTGAGCTCGAGTATGCCATAGCAAACGATTTTATACAGGGTAAAGCCTCATGAGTACAAGAGTTGATGGTTAACAACAGTTGAAATTTAATCACTATAGACAATTTATATCATTAGCTTGATAAAAAGTAAAACTGAATCTTAGTACAGTGTTCAAGTAGATGTTTTTCTTTCATCTCATACAGCTTTTTCATATGACTCATGTTGCAAGATACCAGTTGTACATGCAATGCAGTTGTCTTGTCATTTAGACGAGTCTTTTTTCAATGTCCTACATTAATCCTACCTTAAGTGAAGCAATCCTTAATAATTTTTTTTATATACCGAATCTGTCTGATCCGAATTCTGTGGGGCATCATAAAAATAATCGAATTACAAAAAGTTCGAATTACAGAAATTCGAAGAGATTTTTTGTTAGGAGATTTTCAAGTGACCTGAAAGTTTTGTTCGAATTAGCAAAAGTTGGAATTACGCGAGTTAGAATTAGGCAGACTTCACTGTATATTGTTAATGGACACCGAGAAGCTTATTTGCTTATGGGGTGGTTTTCAGGTCCTTCCTCTCGATGTGATTGCACCTCGCAATTCCTTCGGGTAGAATTACAGAGAGCTAGCTACTCTCCTCTACTCTAAGTGAACGTTGAGCTAAGGGCGGATTCAAGCTACTGGCCATCAGATCAATGCGCGTAGATCGAAACACTGAGTTCTCTTTTAGTGATTTATGCTGGGGAAAGGCCATGGTAGCCTATACAAGGCTCCAACAGAGGAAGAAAGAAGAAAGTGACGGGCTAAGAGGAGAGAGAGGGATCAGATCAAGTTTATTGATCTTAGATTTGAAAGATGGCAAGTTGTAAGATTCAGGAAAGCAAAAAGGCAAGACGTTCTATAAATTGCATGTTCTAGGGATGAATGATGATTTGTGGGATATATTTCGTGGATTAGACTATGAAACCTGTGAATGAATTACCCTAATACCTTAATAAGTATACATATCGACTCAAGAGTGGATATTTTGAGCCCCACCTTTACATAGTGTGTTTCTTGCCCAGAGGAGAGCTTTTTGTCGAAGTTTTCTCCTAAAGTGCAAGAGGTTTCACCGAATGATACTTGTTTGTAAGAGTATGGCAGATAGTAGCGACCTATTATCGGTTTCATACGACTTTCGTTTTAGGTTAATGGGTATTCCGGTAATGTTCTGATGACCGTCTTCCTTGTTACCGAGTGCGGTGAACCACATCTCCATTCGATAACCGGACCCGGCTCGACAAAGACCGTATGTAAAGAAGTGACGCTGGATGGAAACATCTCGGCGATTCAAACATTGATTGGCCCAGAGCAGAACATGACAGCTGTGTAAGGAGGCTTGTTTTTTGAAGACATTTTAGACAGTGATCCAGAGGTCTGAAGTTCGCACTAGAATTATTTGGTACTCGTATAAGGAGCACATAATAGGTGCCGAGGCGCTCCTTTGTCGTAGCCGACAAAAGATACATAATACAAGGACCTCAGGAGGACGGAAAGCCGAGTTGGCTTTGTGGGCGAGCGTTCTTGAGGAAAAGCTGGAATTTGCCTCCACGGGGATAGATCCTGGGTTTCTGCAATGATGGAACAGCAGATTCCGTTTATACCACTGTAACCAATTTTCGCTAGAATTGATTTAATCCATGCTGTGCAGCTTACATGTGACAATGCCACGCAGAAAAATGGAAAGTCGATTCTAGAAGCTTAGGTAGATTTTGCAACACACGATCAATATTTTATTGTGGATATCGATGAATATCAGTGAATCGCTTTAGAACAAGAGAGTGCTTAATGCCAAAAAGATTTGGATATTAGAGTCAAAATTTTAAGCCAGTTTGTGTGGTATGGTTTTTCGATTCTTTGTGGATGGGATTCGTTGATATCTTTAAGCCAGTTTGTGTGGTATGGTTTTTCAATTCTCTCTAGGTGGGATTCTTTGAGCGTGCGTCGAATTCGAAATTGGGATGCAGATAAGAAACTGAGAGAGAGGGGGGACAACCCTGCTGCTTGGAAGACGAAACGGAAAGAAGCCCGTCTGATGTTTCAGTGTACAATACCACAAACAGTTGATAGGCCTGGGTACATCTTGACATGTCAGTCGCGTCCCTTTATGTGCAGTGAGTATTCAACATTTTGTTTAAAAGATTATAGAGATAATAATTCCAGCGAAATTGACACTGTTCTTCAGCCACTTATAGCTAGTACCAAGCCAGATACCAGTAACCAGTAGTCAAAAGCCAGTATCCAGAAGTAAGAAGACAGTTAAAAATTGTCAGAATGCAGTAATTTGTCAAAGCCAGTAATCAGTAGCAGAAGTCAGAAGCCAGTTAGCAGTTGCCAAAAGGCAGTAGTCAAAAGCAAGAAATCAGTAACCAGTAACCAGTAGCCATAAAGTAGCAGTCAGAAGGCAGTAGCCATTTGTAAGAAGCCAATAGTCAGTAATAAATAGCTAATTGTCAGAAACCAGAAGCCCACAACCAGTACTCAGTATCTGTTAAATGCTTGTTCTTTGGCGCCTCATGGATAAAAAAGGCTGGTAGGAGAGTAACCAGTTTCCTTTTGACTAGCTGTGTCTAAGCCATTGGTTGTTCGCTTGTCCTTCGTTTAACCCTTCATGTTTTTCCACAGCTGCTCCATCAGGGAATCCAGAAATTTGGTGGATAAGTGAGAACGAAAGCTTCCCAAAGGGTGGCAAAGAAATTTGTATCATTGGGAAAAAGTTCTCCGCTGGCTTCAGAGTCAGATTTTCTGGAACTGATCCAGATGGTATGACTGACTCCCTTTTTAATATATCAGTTTTCGAGTTTTTTTTGGAAGCAACTTTAATTCTTATCAAGGTCGAATGTTTTATTTAAGTTTTAATGCCAGTTTGTTTGATACTCAGCATCAACATTCTTACGAAACTTCGAAGACAAGCTAAGCATTTACTTGTCTTTGTGAGTATGTATGGCTATGTATGACATGGCTATGTACGGCTATGTATGGCATGGCTATGTATGGCATGGCTATGTATGGCATGGCTATGTATGGCATGGCTATGTATAGCTATGTATGGCTATGTACGACATGGCTATTTATGGCTATGTATGGCTATGTATGGCTATGTGTGGCTATGTATGGCTATGTATGGCTATGTATGCATGTAAATATGTACATTCATATACATAGATATGAATGTGAATGCATCTATACATTTATACAAGCACGCACACAAACTCACACGAAGATATGTATACATGTATATATTTAAATAACTTAATAATAGATATGTGCAGGAGTTACCCTTCAATGCTCTTTAGTGTAGTATCATACAAATGACAGCTTTTTGCTCACGCAAGTTATACGTTTAACAGGTTTCTGGGAATCTTATGCTGATGTAGACAAGTCAAAGAGCCATCAGGTATTTCTCTTGGTATTGTATAAATGCTTGCAATAGTATTTATTTGGCAAATAAGATTACTTGAAATTGTGGGATTTAAGAACGGTACCAGGAACTGAATCTCCTGCAGTTCGTTGTCTCTATGATAGTAGTAAAAGTTTGAAGAACTTATCAGCTCAATAAACAGTGCTAAGAGCCAACTCTATTTTGTCCCAACGGGTGGATTTATAATTTAGCTACTTATTTTACGACTCGTCTTTACATTGCAATGATTCATCATTTTGGCTCGACTGTAAAGAATGTCAGAGATAAACTCTTGTTAGGTGTGGCCCAGGTTCCCATTTACTGCTGGGTTGGCAGATATAAGGGCTCCAGAAACGTAATCAGGACGTCTCGAACTGGACCACCCGCCAAGTAGATATGCGCCCCGACCAACCTCCGTTTACTGCTGGTTGTCTCTGTAACTTTCCTTACACGCATAACATGATATGAAATTGCGCGCGGAGGAATTATTCAAAAGTGATTGAATCGCAACAATTTTTGTGTCTCGTTATTTCAGGGAGCGATTGTCCTACGAGTTCCACAATACAAAGCTTTGGACATAAAAAAGAAAGTCGAAGTTCTGGTTGAAGTACGAGTGGGTCCAGAGAAAGACAAACGGTGCAGTGAATCGATAGCATTTTGCTATAAACCTGACCATCCTGCTAAAAGCGAAGGGCAAGAGCCCTGCTCCTATTGCAACTCGGTGAAGAGTGCGCTGTCGCATCTCTTTGGCAAGGAATCAAAGACAGTGCAAGAAGGTGAAATGGTAGATTCAGCGATATCCGAACCAGAGTCAAAGAGACCAACTCCCGACATAGATGAATTGATTAGCAAAAGGAAAAATTCTGATCACAGTAAGAGAGATACTACGCCGTGTAGTACTGCATCGAGTAGCTACGATGGGGACGTTCAGATGTCGGATCTGTCGAAAAAAGTCAGTGACGGGCTGCAGAAAAGTACCCATAACGATTCTCAACAAACGCAGATCAACACTCTGCCCTTTAATGATACCGCTGCAGCAGTTATGACCTCGGCTAATCTACCCTCTGCAAATCTCTCTAACGTCACGAGCTCGTCTCTGTTCAAACTGCTATTACATAACCAGGCTGCGAATGCAAGTTACTCAGTATACCCAACCAATTTAAACTCCACTGCCAATAGCTCGGTAGCCCACGGTTCAGCTTTCCCCGCGCCCTCAGTATCTGTGTCCGTTCCATCGCAGCCAACCGTACCCGTTCAAGTGTACACTTCGCCCTTTCTCAGTAGCAGCCAGCTGATTCATGCCACGCAGACAAAAGCCCATGCAGCAACAGTTGCTGCTGCCAACCTCGCCTCTTTGCCTACTAGTCTCGCAACAGTATCACAACCTCCAGTGCAGCTGTGCGTCTTAAACAGTCAACCTCCTATTCAGCAAGGAAATATGTTTAGCTCCGCAGATGTATTGCCTCCCACTATCCCTGCTCAGAGTCTTTCTACAGCACAGTTGACTAATGCAGCTTTGAAAAGGGATGATGCGGCAGCTGCGACGTTAGGAAACATCAAGGGACATGGACAGTATTTTTTGATAGGTGGATTGCAGCCAGCCAATAATAAAGAGGAGGGAAGCATAAAAGGTGGCGGTTTGAACCAGAATGCTAATGCCACGGCCTGCCCTCAAATCGGCAGTGCCTGGAGCCTCTCTTACAAGCCGCAAATGGCAAGTAGCTCCATAGGCACAATAGAAACATTGGCATCAGGTTTGGTTTATCAAAATTCAGAAATGATCAACCCTTCCAGCACTTCCAATACCGTATTCTTGGTGTCTCAAGGGCAAGTCAGCTCCACCAACCAATTCGCGCCAGCATCTAATACACCGTCCGTCGAAAGTTTAATGGGAGCACAAAACTTGCAACAGCAGCAACAGCAACAACAGCATCAGCAACAACAGCATCAGCAACAACAGCAGCAGCAACAACAGCAACAGCAACAACAGCAGCAGCAACAACAGCAACAGCAAGGAGCATACCAACAACAGCAGCAGCAAGGAGCATACCAACAACAACAGCAACAACTGATTCAGCAACAATTACAGCAACAACAGCAGCACCAAACGCAGCAGCAGCAGCAACAGCGTCAAATGCAATTGCAGCAACAAGAGGCAATGCACGTGCCACAGCATCAGGCCCAGCAAGAACATCAGTTGAGGCACCATAGCCAAAGCCCTAACAGCATAGCAGTAATGGGGAGTAATTTGGCCTGTAGCATTTCAAATCCAGTGTCTGTATCGGGGAACCACCCTCCCACCTTGGCTGGATTCAGACCGGCTCAGTCTGTAATGATTGGACACGGTTCCTTACCGACTCCAAGACAGAATCATGGACCTTCAAGTATCACTACATCTGACGTATCTCTGCATTTCTTACAACCCTCTGTTAGTCAGGTCAGGATGCAGACATCTGCACCAGCAAATGAATACATTACGGAGCAATCTTGGGCACAGCAGTCAGTTGGCCAAATGCACACCCTCTGTAACCCAGGCGTGCAACAACTGAGTACCACTGATGTTTCTGACAATTTCCAAACACCAGTTAGCCAGGAGCAATTGTTCGCGTCAACCCTTTCAGACTCTGTAGCCTCGAACACATCGACTTCTCCGGTCTCGTTCCAGCAAGCCGCTTCGTCCTTTGAAGGTGCATCAGACATGAGTTCCAGTCTAACGGTCGCTGCAACATTCCAAAACCCGGTTTCCTTTGGATTTTCTTCCAACTCGAATACAATGCTCGACTGTACAGCAATGACGTCGTCGTCTGTTTACACGGAAGTCGAGGCAAATCCGCCCAAGGAAAGAAGCACAATTGAAACGGGGAAATTAGGCGACAATGTTCTTGCAAATGACCTGAATCGCTTGTCTGTCGTTAGTAGGTATATGCAATCGGAATCATATTTATCGGAGCCTAGGGATATACCTGCAGGTAGCAGAGGCTTCTCTGCGGGTTTCACTAACCAGTCTTCAATTATGGGTGATCCACAACCGATGTCATTAACGGAGGATCCTCTCCAGCCCTTTACAGAAGAAATAACCCATCTTATTAAAGATCCAAATTTGTCTAATGCAAGCAATGTTCAATACGGCAATGAGCAAGGTTCTCGTGTGAATGTGATAGGGGAGGAGAAAAGCTTCTCAACCATTACAGAACAGCAGAGCCAGCCTTCAGGCCAAGATCAACAACAGCAACAATATCAGCAACAAAAACATCAACAACAACAACAATATCAGCAACAAAAACATCAACAACAACACCAACAACAGCAACAATATCAGCAGCAAGAACATCAACAACAACACCAACAACAGCAACAATATCAGCAGCAAGAACATCAACAGCAACAACAGCAACAACAATTTCAGCAACAACAACTCGCGGACTCATTTCTCATTCCACAAGAGCAAGTCAGTCATGAAGCTGACACGAGGCCAGACAGCTCAGTAAATACGTTCATTGTTGGAGCGGATCTTATGATTGGCGGCAATGCTTTCCGTGCAGCCGACTCAGATAGCACTGCTGCCAATTGGGCGCAGACAGCGTCGTCAAGTACCAGCAGTGTTCCCGCAAGAATGAGCTCATCAGACTGGGTTGTTCAGTCTTCCAATGCCAGTCAGAGCCAACCTGTTGCGCTTGAACTGCCAAAGAGTATGGTAGTCAACGGGGATGCTTGCGCAACCGCAGAAACTGGTACTGTTAACACAGGATTTGCTCCAAATTACGTTGGGCAGCAGCCAAATCCTTCGGACTACGTTGCTACAAGCAGTGAACAGTTGTCGTCAAATATTTCCTCGTCTGCAAGAGACCCAGTATCGGCTCAACAGCAGTTCTCGACTCAAAGCCGTGATGTAAAAAGGGAGGAGCAAATACATTGCGAAACAAGGCATGTGCATCACATGGAGGTAGAACAGCAGCAAGGAGGGAGTATTGTGGCAAACAGCTGCCAACCGACTTTCAACCAGACACACGATGATACTGTGATGAGTTTGAGAAATACAGAACCACGGCAGGAGCAGCCCTATTTCAACGAGCAGACGTTTGTGAACAGCATCGTGAATGGTATAGGGGATGCTAGACAAGTTTATAATGGGGTCGTCGACGGTGACAGTACGACGCCAGCCCCTATGCTCAAGCAAGGTGTGGCGAGTAGCATACCGAGTCAGATGCGACTACAGGACCATCTAGCGGAGTTGCATCAAGCGTCGATCTGTGTAAATCAAAATGTGATACAGCAAAGCAGAGAAACAGGCCTTTCATCTCAGAGCAGTCCACACGGAGTCGTTTCGACAACAGTTATGCAAGACTCAAGCAAACTCGAATCATTAAAGGAAGGTAAGTCGAGGCGATCTTTATATTTCTGCAAAACCGTCTCTTCAGTAAGCATTGAATGTTTCTCGACCTTTGCCTTTCCTTGATGCCTCCTAAGATAGACTACCGCACCCTCACCAGAGAAGAGAATTCAGTTGTACTACAATGGAGTTGATTGATTTGATCAAGCTTCATAAGGGCTAATCTATTCAAACTTAGCTCTGCCACTCAGTTTATAAATCGATTCCTCCAGTCACACTTCGTTGATTTGTCTTCAAACCCAGCCCGTTTCATTCGACGCACAGTTGAAATGGTGCATTTCGTAGATTTCTACCGATCATTTTGCAAGCCAGAGCCTTCCTTGCTTGAATAAATGTCACGAAAAGCTCCCCGCATTCCCGATGTTTCATTCACCCAGCCCAATAATATTCACGCGGAGAATTCGTTTAGGATGTGGTGAGCAGCACTTCTCATCCGTCATCGGTATTTTCAGTTTACATTTCTCGTCTTATTTTCTGTTTTCCTTTGTAGAATTTTTGGGAGATACTGAAATTTTCTTGGCGAAAGGAATGCTGAACCAAGGAGAAGCTCACGTAAGTTTGAGATGTATGACTATTACGAAGCCAGTGGCTCAGTCTGTAGGAGCATTGCATAAGAGTGTTGAAGTTCTAGGCTCGATACAAGTTGTCACCAAATCGTTTGGGGCAGATGATAGGCGTGGTGCACCATTTAGCGAAACAACTCCTCTCTCTAATTCTCTCTTCAGCGGTCTCTCTCTCTCTCTCTCTCTCTCTCTCTCTCTCTCTCTCTCTCTCTCTCTCAGGGTCTCTCTCTCTCTCTCTCTCTCTCTCTCTCTCTCTCTCTCTCTCTCTCTCTCTCTCTCTCTCTCTCCCTGTTGAGAATTTAACTGAAATGATACCGATGAGCTAAGTACAAATACGGGAATAGATTTGAATAAAGTCACACTCTTAGAAGGGTTAAAGGCAAGATTTATTCCGAACCATGGTATCTATCTAATTGATTATTTATGGGCCATGTAAGACCGGGATTTAGAGTGGAATCTGAAATGAGCTTCGAAGGGCGGATCACACGTGGGATCACACGTGGGTAGCTCATTCACTTTTGATACCTCGTACGAGCCGACGGCATCCTCGATTGACAATTTATGCAGGGATAAGAGGACGGAAATGTGAAAGGGAACGCCATACCACGACGCGGATTGAATGGATCTTAGGAGATAGAAGGCATCGTTGTTCAGCATTGTATTATAATTATAATTTTTATTACTTTAATGATAGTAATTATCATTGTTGATATCAGTACTATTTTTATCGATTTCTTAAACGTCGGCGTTTTTAAGGCGTAGCTGAATTAAGTTGATCGAGGTGTACTGACACGGGAGTAAAGTCTTATAGAAAACAAAGTATAATCGTTTTAAATAGCAATGAGATGTATCTATGTCCACATGTGGTGCATGTCATAAGTTAGAGAAACAGAAAATACGCAGTTATACCGAGGCAAGGCTCTAATAAACACATTGACGCTAGGAATGAAATTGAGGCGTGCTGCGATGCACTAACAAACAAAAAATCAAATACAGTCAACTCTGTTTGATTCGAACTCTCTGGGAGGTCGTAAAATATTTGAATTACAAAAAGTTCGAATTACAGAGATTCCAATCATAGAGGCTTTTTGTTAAGAAATTTTTATTGGACCTAAAATTTTTTCCTCAAATTAGCAAAAGTTTGAATTGTACGAGTTCGAATGAGACAGAGTTGACTTATGATAAATCTTGTGCTCATTGAAAGCAAAAATATAGAAATTCAAAAGGAAGGTGTGAAATTGGTAGCAGCTAAATTAAAGGAAGCTAGCTTATTAGATGGATAAGGGTTGAATGCAACTGAATGCCTTGCAAGGTGAGGGCAAAAAATCTTTTTAGGGGTTGATGACTAAATGCCTAGCATCATATCTGTTACCATATTAGCCAGAAATATAATGCCGTAACATAATTGGCATATGTTAGCATAGTAGATTTGTATAACATAATCACGCTGCCAATAAATTTTTCTTTTTTTCTATTCAACATAAAATTTCTACAATTTGCCAATAAATGCTGCCAATAAATGAATATATATTCACTTGGGTACTTGAAATAAGGACGTGTTTCTATGAGTCGTATATGTAAGGATGTATTAAACACGATAAGAAACTGCTCTATAATCATATTATGCATTAATTTATCACGAGTTTGACGGTGGCTAATGAACTTCACTAATGATTGGGAAATAACGGAAGCTTTCATATTATGTATTTTTTCAACAGGCATTGTGCAAGGGGGTTAATGGAAATGACAGTCTACTTCTTGAGATGTACAGATCATGCAAACGAGATGGTGAAGGAATGAACAATCTAATTGAGACTTTGAAGCACTGGTTAAAACACGTAAGTTGAATGCATCGGTTCGAATAAAGTGTCAACCCGAGAATCAAAGCATTTATTTGATGAAATGATCTGCTGGAGATGTTGAGGCCAATTCAAAGCACGTGTTCAGCTGTAGAATCACGTGGAGTTGGGAATAAAACACTGCAAAGAGGTAGCCACAAAATCGCTGCTGAAAGTAGTCCAGAATTGTTAGTGATTAGGACGCTGTTAGGATGTAGGTTTTTATCATCGGAGTTTTTATGTTAAAACTGCTTCAGAAAGCAGATAAAATATTTGTCATTTGAAAATCTACACATTAAGTGGTTATCTTGATTTTCCATGCGAAATGAGGGTGATAAATCATTGCAAGTGAGAATGTAGAATTATACCTGTTGAAGCGTCGAATTCATTTAATCTAGGTACGGCCACAAGAAGTATATTGGCAGCAAACTACTGTGCAGTCGTATGCTATGTTTTGCAATTGTTTCGAATAGGATCTTCCTTTTCCTAAGATTCAGACTGCCATCTTCCCATACGGGGTTATTCCTGAGTTCTCCAAAGTGGGAAAGTTCCCAAAAGGAAAAAATGAAATTGCTGTTTTGTGAAAGTGATGTGCCGTCAAACGTTGTTCCATTTGTAGGGAAAATGGAAGCTTTCTGACATGGTTGCTTTGCCAAGATTGCGTTCTTTCGAAGAGCCATTCTGAACCACTTTGTTTTGGGATATAAATGATATATATATAATAAGTTTTCACAGGACTTGCGTTGCTTCATAAGAGAGCAGGATTTGTTTTCAAATGGCTTATTTCAAGGAAATTCGGTATCAATGGCGCTTGTTCTGCTTCTGTAGCTGCTTTGCAGTCAAGTCTTCAACTTTAGATGATAGCATAATTCACCTTTGCTATTAAAATCTTCGTATCCTGGGTTTTTTCCCACTTAAGTGGAGTCATCGTCATTGCGGATAGCATTCCTTCACAGTACTGTGTCCATAGCAGCTTCTTACTTTCATCCCGTTGCCGGCAAATTTTCTTTAATGCAGTCCTTTCACCCTCTTTTTGGCCTTCCTCTCATTTGCCGCCACCTAACCTGCAACGGTCTCATTCTTCTGCTATCATGATTTGTCCCTCATCGCGCCAGGTGTCCCAGTCACTGCATCCGTTTTTATGGCACTGTCCCCAATATTCATTGTTGTCCGAATTAGTCCGCCTTTTTCTGCTCAAAAGATCATCGAAGCATTTTTATTTCCCCACTTGCATTTAGCCTCTTGCGCCTTTTTCACCTTCGCTATTAAAGCCAAATTACCTCCTTTGTTAAAGCTCAGACCAGTGGCTGTAACAGCGTGTCCCTCCTCGTGTGCACAAGTTTTGCGTTTTAGCAGGCAGGTAGCAAATGACAGACGTCATCCTTTTTGGTAGACAAATGTTGTTCCTACTTCCTCAGTCTTTCCGGTATTTGTAAGTCGTGGAGCAACAAAGACTTCTATATACAAACAGCTCAGGTTTTCGTTGCTGGTGGCATTGGACAGCGATGGGAAATGTACCGCCCTAGCAATGCTCACGAGTTTGCCTGCCTAATGAGGATTTCGAGTGGAATTATTTCCTACTTTCTTGCGAATTCGTCTTGCCATCACAAACAAAAATGGTGTATGCCTCAGTAACTTCACCAGCGGTTTCGCTGCGAAATTTGTCTCGTGGAAATCAGCCTTAAGGTTGTTCAACGACCCTCCAGAAACCATGCGAAGGCAGTCCTAAATGTAAAACTGATAAATTTTTAGTATTATTTGAAAATTAAAGCGTTGATTATAAATCTCTATCAGTTAAAAACCTTTATTTATAGCTAACACAAGTTTTCTTACGATATTAACTAATAATGTATATTGACAGCTTAGATGTGTCTGATATCTGTTTGTCATGCCTCTCGCGTTGTTCTTTGTGCGAACGTTTCATAATGGACCATTCATGTATGTTCGTTAGATCTCCTAATTTTATTTTTCAATGCATGCATTTCTGTTCGTTTACTCGATTTAGTAGTTACATAGTAGCACCCCTTTTCGTAATCAATTGTCGCTTTCTGGGTTTTGTATGTCAGAGCCGAGCCATAAGCTGACAGCGTTGTTTATACGTGTTTCAAGCACCGCATAGTTCCGCGCGCGCTATACCCTTTTGTCAACACCTTTATCAAATGTCCTTTTCGTTGTGGTATTTCTCATTATACAATCATTGCATTTTTAGCCTTTTATTTATCCATTTAATGATTTGCTACTTCATGGTTTGTTCGTTCTATTTTCGCAGTCTCTGCTCTTTGGTTTTCATGATCGTCAAGCTATGAGCCGATTTTTTCGTCCTGGTTTGCTCAAGGCGTTGTGCTTATCATTTTATGTCGTTTCTTTGAACATCTCGGCAACGCAAATAGTATCTGTGCAACTCTTCCCTTCTGAGACCTTAGCTTGCCCCCCCCCCCATTTGTTCACCGTGTCCAACCGAATTACCCTACTGGTCTTCCCATTATGTCCCATTTATACAATGGCACGCGCCTTTTGCAGTGTTTTTTCAGTTTGTTGTATATGTATTCTGAAGAAAGTGCTGTGCTTATTCGACTCCCTTTCTCAAGTTCCTTTTAGTTTTGTATAATGGCCCTTGGATCCTCAGTATTGCACTGGTTAACCCCCCTATCTCTCTCTCTCTCTCTCTCTCTCTCTCTCTCTCTCTCTCTCTCTCTCTCTCTCTCTCTCTCTCTCTCTCTCTCTCTCTCTCTCTCTCTCTCTCTCTCTCTCTCTCTCTCTCAGGGTCTCTCTCTCTCTCTCTCTCTCTCTCTCTCTCTCTCTCTCTCTCTCTCTCTCTCTCTCTCTCTCTCTCTCTCTCGCTCTCTCTCTTTCTCAGGGTCTCTCTCTCTCTTTCTTTCTCAGGGTCTCTCTCTCTCTTTCACAGGGTCTCTCTCTCTCTTTCTTTCTCAGGGTCTCTCTCTTTCTTTCTCAGGGTCTCTCTCTTTCTTCCTCAGGGTCTCTCTCTCTTTCTTTCTCAGGGTCTCTCTCTCTCTCTCTTTCTCAGGGTCTCTCTCTCTTTCTTTCTCAGGGTCTCTCTCTCTCTTTCTTTCTCAGGGTCTCTCTCTCTCTTTCTTTCTCAGGGTCTCTCTCTCTTTCTTTCTTAGGGTCTCTCTCTCTCTTTCTTTCTCAGGGTCTCTCTCTCTCTTTCTTTCTCAGGGTCTCTCTCTCTCTTTATTTCTCAGGGTCTCTCTCTCTTTCTTTCTTAGGGTCTCTCTCTCTCTTTCTTTCTCAGGGTCTCTCTCTCTCTTTCTTTCTCAGGGTCTCAGATTCCCAGTTCAGCTATTAATTTGTTGTAAATACGTTTGAATACCACGAAGCAAAGGGCTACCAGATTTAATCCTCGTCAAGTCAAGTTGAGTCCTAAACTCGGCGTCGGGGAGCACCCTGCTACTGAAGTGCAACCTTTGGCCGCAGGGTTTTGTGAGAGGGTGGCTATTCACTGCACGAAGCCAAGCACCATTTTTAACTTCAGCCGCTTAACAGGTATTGCAATGGATTAAATTGAGATGAATATTGCAGTGAATTCAATGAAATAGTGAATGAAATCAGGACAAAATGGTGACGAGGATTTTTCTGGTTTCAGTCACAGGCCCTTGTTCGTTGATTACTCCGATTCATGTTTTTGCGGTCCCCTCAAATTGCGAGAAATCCGGCTCTACCTTGTTGTCGTTAAGTATCGTATGCGTCCACCGTGTTGATGCTGCCATACCAAAAGCCCGATCCCTTCCTCGCTTATTTTCCCTCCACTCTCGCATTCACGTGCAAGCATGCCGAAAGCCCGAGGGATTCATCGCTTATCCGCCAGAGTGTCTTGCATCCACGAACCCTTTAATTTTGCATGCTTTATGCTTAGATGTGCGGGAAATTTTCAAAGGGTGACGATAGAGGAAGTCACCACTTAACTCTCTGTACGTGTTAGTCCCTCAGCGTTAATATTTTGTTGTTTGAAAAGAGATGAGCAAGTCTGCAATGGGGCCTCTGCAATAGGGCCTCTGCAATGGGGCCTCTACAATAGGGCCTCTGCAATGGGGCCTCTGCAATGGGGCCTCTACAATAGGGCCTCTGCAATAGGGCGGGCAGTTGCCATTTGCCGAGCGCACTGTTTTCGTACGGTTCACAGGTAGCTCACTTTATTTATGTTTTATGATAACGTGCAAAGTAGAATTTTCATTTGCTTATTGTTGCCATGTTGTTTGTAAAACTTATTGTTTAACTCAATGAAAATCTTTCTATTCTCGTTACTGCGTTCCTTTTTCGCTCGTGTATCTTTGCTGCGTCGATTTCTGGCAGCGTGCTTTCGATGAAGCACAGACGAGAGCGTAAGGGAATCAAATTCAGTTGCATTTTCAGTCTAGAATTGAATCATTGATTGTTTTATTGACTTGCTATGTGCTGTGTAGGCAACATGATGCGTTTGGGGCTATATGCATCGAGAGAAAGCGAAGCCAGGGTAATGGGGCTATATGCATCGAAGGTAAGCAAAGCCAAGGCAGTCCCATGCTCAATAAAAACCCGATGAACACATTGAGTTGGAGGTGTTTCAGAGGCTCCATCCCAAGCCGCAGAGATACTACTCTGTTATTACCCCCCCTGATCTCTACTAGATGAATTAAGTTTTATTTGGCATACGCGAAGAAAAAGAAGACCAAAGTCGATAGTGAACCAATTGAGAATTGTTCCAGATTTCGAAAACTGCTTCGTTTTATAAACAATATTTACCCAACGTGTTTGTTAACAAATTTGATAGAAATAGGGAGTCTCAATGTTGGAAGCTTTCACAAAGGTTTTATTAATGGCAAGCAACTACTTCTATTAAAGAAAACAATATTCAACGTGTTGAAGAGGGAGTTAATTATAAACAAACCTGACCTTCCGCTCATAGTATTGCTCTCCCTTTGTCGGAAGTTTGCTGTAAGCCACCTAGGGTTGTTCCCAGCATAACAAGCTAAAGGAAATTTCTAGAACTTGGAGCAGGGAATCGTAATTTGTTCACAATGCAGTTTTTCAAGGGGATGGGTGCACTGTTCTGCGTGTAAACGCCTTTGGAGGCACGCTTTCTGCGTTTACAATGCTACAACTCAGAGGTGGCGTCCGTTCTAATTAGCGTGCGAATTATCGCAAAATCAATTTCACCAGTTTGGGAAAAAACTATCGTACATTAAACTTGAAGAAGTATGAAGTTTCCCTTTACGTCATGGTCTATTTTCCAGTGCTAAGAAGAGAAATTAAGTCGAGGAATATATTTTGTCTATGCTCGCTCTCTACCCAGCGTCCGAGGGTAAATCTTAGGACACTGTTTTCCCCAGCACCTGATATTCCATGCTTATGAATATGCTGCCATGAATTATGCTATGCTTAGCGAGCTATGTTTAACGAGATACATCCTTGGTGCTTTCTACCCGGCCTTTGAAGGTAGACTTTAGGATACAAAGAAGCCGTGCTTATCGAGCAGTGTCCTTGCCCCTCCATGTGACCACACCTCATGATTATTACCTGTACCGCAGCGAGCCAGTGACTCTTCACACTGGACACAAAAGTTAAGCAAGATCGGACTGGAACCACTGATCATAGAATTTTCGAGCAAATGCTGCTTTCACCTCACCTGGCCTTGCACCTAAGGAAACAGTAATCTCTTTTATTACGAAACTTTGCGATCGTGTTCCATTTGCTTCTCACGGGTACTTTAACAATCAGGCAATTCATTGTTAGCATAAATAGTGATTTTTATCGTGGGTGGCGCAAAACGTATCATTAAAATTTTACGTTGGAGTCTTTTCAGATAGAAGTGAATTTGTCCTTTTAACAAACATTAACTGCGGAACCTTGGCCCGTGCGCAAGAGGAACCCAGTATACGCAATTGATAAAAATTGAGCAGGAGTGGAAAAGGAGGTGATTCTTGTGGAACACCCAACAGGAAAGATTAGACCTGCAATCACCACCCCCTGTGTTCACCCGCGAACTAAGTCACTTATCAATTAGGAGTAGTGCGAGTTATAAACTCGAATAGATACAGAGTTTGGCTTTTTGAGGCTTTGCAAGGGCCCAGCTTTGAATGCCGTCTTTGTAATAGCGATGCTTCAAGAGAGAGCTTTATTTACATTATGCCGGGCGAAAGGTTAACGAATCTATAAGATCTTTTTTTTTTTTTAGTGGATTATGTTGAGAAAGGGCTATGGTGGCCTATACAAAGCCTCAACACAGGAGGAAAGAAGAAAGCGAGCAGCTAAGAGGATAGAGAGATGAGATCAAGTTTATTGATCTTAGATTTGAAAGATGGCAAGTTGTAGGACTCAGGAAAGCAAGAAGAAGGCAAGACTTTATAAGATCAGTTCCTTTACAAAATGTTTAACTTCTATGCAAAAAGAAATTTAATATATTGTCACTTGATCAGTGGACTGATTTCATTAAATGATATGGGATTGTTTTTGCCTATCCAGGGACGAAATAAACCTTAGAAACACGAGAGGTTTCTTCAACGATAGTTAGTCAATGGTACACTTCAACAAGAATATGTCTTAGAAAAAGGAAATGCGAAAAATTGAATTTTCACAGATAGAACTAAGTTGTTTTGTTGCTTCCTGTTCATTGTATTTGATTCAATTAAGGAGTGTGGTCCTTCAGCTGGAACTGATTTGCAGTGGGCCCTCCATTTGAGAACCTCAATTACAATATAAGATAAATTTCAATATAAAGGGAACTACCAGTAATGGAATGATATTATGATAATCATAGTAAATCCACACAGCCAATGAAGGTGACAACATTTCAAAGGTTATATGTCACAGTCCATAACAACCCATGTTGAAGTTGATAACCCGATTACAAAAATCCGGTTACTTTTAGAAAAGACCTTTTGAATCCAATCATCATCAGTAATAAGAGATTCTTCTTTCTCTTCTTAACGTCTATTATATCAGTAACCGGGTTGGCTAAATCAGCTTATTTCTAAAATCGGCCAATAGCTCTAGAAACGTTTCTAGAGGTAGCTTGTAGCTTTGCTGAGTACATAATGAACTGGAATAATTGTTCATCTTCAAGATGGCCAACAGCGCAGCAGTTCCAAGTTAAGATGAGATACAGATTCGAGCAAGATAAAGAGGTAGATTTGTATCAATATTGTACTAAAAAATGGAAACATGATTCGATATTAGTACGACATGGTCATCCTCCCCGCTTTTCGGGCAGCATTAAAGTTTTGTCTATCAACAGATTTATTCACAAGCTCGCATTTGTCGAAAGACTTTCCATGTTTTCAGTTTCATTATGAATCGTTGAATTAATACTCACATTCTACAGCTGTAATTCTGTTATCGTTTACAATCAAATCCTACGAGCATACTAAAAGCAGATTGTATGATCACCCATTAGATCGTTTTATTGCAATTTGATTACCTGTGACAGCAGCACGGTCATGTTTCACAACAGCCTGAAATTAGCTGCTTGCATTCAATCCGCGAGAAATACACTTGATTGAACTCATCTAGGTTATCTCATAATCAGATGGAGGTGTCTAGCCCATCCGCTCGGTAATCACTCTCGTTAACTCCAATACACCTTTGCATGGCAATTGTACTAAGGCTCGTTATGGGCCAACCGCAGTTGAAATAAACCACTCGCAAGCACTCTAATTGTTTCTGAGAACTTAGCCACAGAAGGCAAGTATCGTTGACCGTGAGGAAATATCAAAGTATACTGCTCTCCACGTCTATGACTAACATAACGAAGAATGCGACACGCACGAAAATGTCCCGTAAGCATCGATATAGCTGTTCGGGGCAGAATCAATCGATCGAAGAAGCTTGAGGGCTTTTTAGCAATTATGCGACCTTTACATGAGTAGCCTGAAAGCTAACCTCATTGTAACGCAGAAGGCTTATCCAGAACTCTTTTCATGCTTTCTACTTAGCATCCGAAGGTCGATTTCAGGACACCGAGAAACTGTGCTTATTGAGCAGTGTTCTGATGCTTTCTTTCGACGTGACCGCATCGTAGTTCATAGGCGTGGAATTATAGAGAGAAAAGCAGTCTCCTTTCTCTGAGTGAAAGCTAAGTAGGAGATGAACTCAAACTTTTGACCATAGAGTCAATGAGCAAGTGCATTACCACCGGACTATCCGTACAAGCTAAAAAAATTTCCTTCACATGCTGATGTTCTAGCAAGCAATATCGACTGAAGCAGAGCTAAAAGCACAGGGGAAGTCATTATACATCCGAAGCCATATAAATCATCTCACTATGACTGCAATTAAAATGCACCAAAGATAGGAGGCCAAGAAAGAAGCAAGACAACGTCATATAACGTCCACATCATCGGAATATTATCCGTTATGATGTTTCAATATACCTTCTATTCTATTTAGATACAATCATTGCTACAATTATGGTGTTTGGTCACCATCTTCAGAAAACGATCGAAAACATTGCTCACATTTAAATCGACTGCAGAAACTTTAAGGATATGAGCTTGGAACCATGAGATACTTTGCGTCTTGTTTAAGTGATGGTGACATCAAAATGTCGCTGTACGTATAGTCACAAACTTTTGAGGCTGGCATTGGGGTAATCTCTGCAATAATCTCATTGTTTGTTTCGCTGAGGCATGCCTCAAATGTGCCAGATCTAGCTTTGCCATCACTAGCCGTCTCTCGACCACTGTCCACGGAATACGTCCGTCGCGTTGAGAGCTCTTCATGACTTCTCGATTGGGACAAGCTACGAATCCATTGCATGGCAGCTTCTTTATGCTGCGGCGAGAAGAACCCCACGCAGAAGATGAGAACTACGAAGGAGATCTCTATAATTCTGACCGATAGCTCCAGAGAGAAAAATTCCACCTCATTCACGTTATACTGGCCTGACACGTTAAGTTGCAATAGCAGTTTGATGTTCGTGTAGAAGTTCATTGCAAACATCATGAAAGTTAACAAAGCAATGATCCTTAGCTTTCGTACCATGCTGTTAAAGTTTTCCACGTCAGTTTGCACGACCGTTGTCTGTATGCTCTTCCTTTTAGTACTGTCCTTTACTAAGCGTATGGACGGTCTCCTGTTTCTGGTCATCTTTTTGAATGTTCCGCAGAAGCAAATACCGACTATTAGGAAGAATATCCCGTTGGCTAGACTACAGCATAGGAGAATGCTTGTCATCAGGGTGAATATGCGTCTCGAAATCGAGAAATGAAGAGCGATTTCTTTGCATGACACGAGTATAACATTTACTACAATTATCACTGCAATAACCAACGTGTTCTTCAGATGCCAGATCATCGGTTCTAATTTCGTCGTAGACCACAGTATGAATAGAAATACTGCTAATGTCGTGATCAAACAAGTAGTGCCGGCAGCCCAAAAGAACAAGAGACATGCTGTGGCTACTGTGCCTTGCTTGAAGGCAAACAGCAAGTTGATCGAGCGCAGTAAGCAAAATATAAGACTAAGCCCATCGACAACTAGAATCTTTTGCCTCTGTTTTGATTTGTAATTTCTTTTTTGCAGCAACGGGCACACAACAACGCAACCAGAGACGACAAACATGGTACACGATCCGTACTGGTAAAGGTTCCATCTCCAGGCTTCTCCTTGAGCTGAAGTGCCGTTACGACCGTCTTGCAAATCGGTTAAGGTGAATTCTCTGAATGTATCTCCAAAGATAGCCGGATTCATATCGAGTAAGTACGAACAGCTCTGTAAATGCTGCAAGAGAGCTGGAAGGTTTTTACTAGTAACGCTTATGATAGAATGTTAGCAATCGATCTTGGAAAAAGTGCTTGCCATTATCTCAATGAACCCAAAAGCAAGGAGTCACAACATGTGTGTGTAATAGGTTCAGAAAAACGCAGCCGTATGCAAAATAAGACAAGTGTAGATCCTACGTATGTTAATTTTTGCTGGGGGAAAACGTGCACTTTGCGAGTATTGTAAACTCTTTTAACTGCACCATACGGGTTTTTCAGCTAATGTTTGCTTGGAGACAATCACGACCTTCACAAGAATCTTTTAAGAAAGATGGCAGCTTCAGTCAAACCATAAAATGCACGCCAACCTAAAAATGAAATGCATTCATGTTGTTAGGGTAAATGAATTACCAATTTGATATTTTTATATTTGATTCAATTAAGAATGGTTACCTCTCAACTGGAGCTGATTTGAAAGGAGTGTTCCACTCGCGAAATTTAGTTACGATATAATGTCCCATTACCATGGCCAAGTACAGCTTAAATTGAAACTTAACAATATGAAATAATTGAACACTCTTGATTGAACGTCGCCTCAGCTTTGGCGAGGATCTTTGAAGCTTTGGAGACACACAGATCAGATATTTGCAATATGACGATGGCCTTACAGCTTAAAAGCGTTATTATTGACGGTGCACTTCTATGCCCTTGGTTTGATCGGTGTTCCACGCTTTTCTGCCTACTGAACTAGCGCATTTCTGCAGACTGACGATCACTGCTTCTTATGGAAGTAGTCGTGTGCTTGAATCGTTGTACAGTAAATGGCACAGTCTTGAAACGAATCGCGAAAAAATTTGTGTTGCTTCTTTGCTTTGCTGCTGGAGAGAAAATATCAAGGATAAAGCCTTGAAAAATTTTCCCAGATTTACTGCTCGAGGGGAAATCAAGCAAAAATATTAGTAATCGGGACATCTTGATAATCATAACTTTTTGTTGATCATTACTGTGCAGAAGTTATGCACAGGGGTATATTTAATGCAGCAATGTGATACCAATTAAATGCTATGCCTCATGAGAAAGCTTGCTCCTTCTATTCCTTTTCATTAATTAGCTGCAGCAGCAGGTTGAAAATGTAAGGAAAATGTAGAAAGAAGAACGATAGGAAAGATGAACAATTTACTTGATTATGAACAAGAATTAAAGTCTATTTTAGTTTATCTGATCATCGTTATGCCATATCTGATGTAATTAATTCGTAACTGTATTCCGTTCAGAATTGGTTAATGAGAACTCTTCAACAACATTCAGTTAATATGTTTGTTATCAGGGCATATATTAATAGCAGCAATTATTCACAGAACTGTTCATATTCTGCATCAATACTTGTATTTCCATTATCATAATTGATCGAAATTTGTTTATAGTACCTTAAAAGCTAAAAATTTAGCTGTGAGCTATCCTAGGCAACTCGATTGAATGTTTTTAGTTTATCAAGTGTTCCATCATCTCTTTTCTTCATTTTCATGAGCTAAAACATCTATTTACCATAATCATTTTTTGTACACTACACATTTTATCAATACTATCTTAATTATAATCATCATTGAAATTTTCATCATCTATATTCTTAGATTTCTCAACGGCTGTGTTTAGGTATGCAAAGATAAGCTTCCCTATTGCAATAGCCTCCCTCGACAACTTGCCTCTGTCAACTCTTTTGTCGACATTCTAGAATGCTTGCACTTCCAAGCAGTTTTTTACTTTAGAATAATCATAACAGGATCACACTGCAAACTGTGTTGCTACAATTTACTGTGAAATAGGGAATTGGCAAGTTGTGAAATTCTCAGCTGCATTTGATTGCAATCATCCCTTTCCACAAAGTTCCTGGTGATTGTTTTGAAATATTTCCCCAATTGAAGCATAGTTTGGAGCTTCGTTTGGGAATCGAATTTCAGGGCAGCTGATTATCGTCGGAGCATGAAGGCAATAACTCGTTAAATGAACTAAAACAATTTCAGTAAACAGTGAATGCCATTGCCAAATGTATACATTAGAAGCTTTGATCATGAATAATTGATAAAAATGGACTTATCCTACGATCAGTCATGAATCCTGAATGAATGGAGATCTGCAAGAACCATCCGTCAATGACATTGGATCCATGAAGAGAAAGATGAGCACACTGGCACGACGGTTTCACTGAAAACTAGATTACAAAAGACTAAACACTGATCCCTCAAACACGATAGGAAGCTTCCAAAAAGCAGCTAAGTTCTGTGGAGCATCTTTTGCTCACCTCTTATGTTAAAATTTGTACAGAACTGACAAGTAACATTCCAAATTTAAATTGTTGAAGCCGTGTTTAGTCACCATCTAGATATGATCGCAGTCACTTGTATGTTTTGACTCTGAGGTTATTCTTATATCTATCTATCTATCTATCCATCTATCTATCTATCTATCTATCTATCTATCTATCTATCTATCTATCTATCTATCTATCTATCTATCTATCTATCTATCTATCTATCTATCTATCTATCTATCTATCTATCTATCTATCTATCTATCTATCTATCTATCTATCTATCTATCTATCTATCTATCTATCTATCTATCTATCTATCTATCTATCTATCTATCTATCTATCTATCTATCTATCTATCTATCTATCTATATTTAAGATGCGTTAATGGTTCCTTCAAAGAGTCTTTTAATTTGAATTCTAAGTGAATTGGCTTGAACGAACTGCTCTAGAAATGCTCATGCATACTGTCAATTGTTTTTGAAGCCATTGTATCTTGTAGCGTAGTCTTCCCATCATAAATTGCTTTGCTGCCAAAATTTCTTCTATCAAATTCCACTAAGACGCTTAATTCGTATCAAACAGACAGGCTTCTCAGCTAAAAATAGCGAAAACGTGTATTTTGGAGCTTAGAGAAGTTGCATTTTTCTGTAGCATGCTGAGAGGCCAGAATGACCTTGTTCCTTGGCTAAAGCTGTTTATAAAATGTGCCTACGTGACCACAGTCTAACTAATCCTTGCCAAGTTGTTCAAGTTAAAAGTTTCCCCCTTCCATTCTCTTTGGTTACAACATTTATGGTTTTCCATTCTGCTTGATATGGCACAAGCCATAAAACTCAAGCTCTCAACAACGGAAAGACTTTTGACGTTGACGTTGAGACAGTTTTCTGGGCAAGAAATCACAGTTACTCTTTCTTTTATGAATAGCTCAACAAAAACATTTTTATGGACATTGCTAAGCAAGCGATAACCCGAAAAGACCAAATCACTGCTGTGGGGAACACGATATGCTTCCAAAACAAAGACACGTGCTTTCAGTGACTGACGCGTAAGAACTGCACGCATACCAATTGCCTCGTCTTTTGCTCTCTACAACACCGGTTTTTTTTAGTGAGTTATGTTGAGGCAAGGCCATGGTGGTCTATAGTGGTCTATACAAAGCCCCAACAATGGAAGAAAGAAGAAAGCGAGAGGCTAAGAGGAGAGAGAGGTCAGATCAAGTTTATTGATCTTAGATTTAAAAGATGGCAGGTTGTAAGATTCAGGAAAGCAATAAGAAGGGAAGGCGTTCCATAAATTGCATGTTCCTGGGATGAATGATGATTTGTGGGATAGAGTTCATGAAGTAGGCAGTGAAACTAAGAAAGGGTATGAACGAGCTGAGCTTCTGGTGGTCCTGGAAATACTTGAGTACCAGAAGAAGCGTCTCAAGCAGCTATGCAAAGCCTCGATAAAGGGAGATGAGAGAGGGTAAGAAAAAGAATGCAGACGTAGGAAAATAGAAATTCTGAAAGCCAATGCCATTCTATAAGTTACTAAATAAAGTTTGTCACGAAGCAGTTGCTTTCATGAAGAAACGATAGTTTGGGGCGTGTAGACTGGTCCGTTTCAGAATGCGCTCAATTAGCAGAATCGCTTCCTCTTCAGCTACTTCTTCACTAGCTCTTCTGTGCTTTCAGTGTTTGCCTAACGGTTTTTTCAGAATTCATTCCCTTAAGTCTCTCAGAAGTTTGCCTAAATCTATCATACGATATACAGACGAAGCGCTTATGGGGAGCTGTCATTAAGAGCAACACTTTCACCATTAGAATTTCGCGTCTGCTTGAATCTAAAGGAAAAGGATCTCAGTGTGACTGGATCTAAGCGATTTAAAAGAAGCAGGAGCAACTCATTTGTAGCCACTTGCAATGGTCGGCTTACAAAAAAAACAGAGTTGAATCCAATACTCTAAACGAGCGATGGGGAGCGCATTGCTAGGGAAGTCCCATCTTGAGCCTGGACATTGTGAGAAAAGGTGGCCAACGAGGGAGGCAAAATGTGTAGCAAAAACAATTCGTCGGAATGAAGCTGCTTAACGCAGGGTAGCGTGATAAAGCGAAATCGATGTGATAGCCCTATCTACGATTTTGGACCAATTTTATTTCTCTTTTTTCAAAAGTCTCCACATGATCAAAGCCACTTTTTCTCCAATGCTGACGAATCAGTTTAGGCTAATAAACACTGACCAGTGGTCATGTTCCTTTTGGTTCTGGAAAGGCTTTCTTTACTACGAAAAAGCCCAAGCTCACGGTGTCTTACTCAAAAGGAAAGGACTTTGAAGTTGACATCGAGAAATTCGCCTTCACCGTCAAGTCACAACCTCTACCACCGGGAATACGATTTTTTAGCGAGTTATGCTGGGGAAAGGCCATTGTGGCTTATACAAAGCCCCAAAAAAGGAGAAAATAAGAAAGAGAAAGGCTAAGAGGAAAGGAAGATGTGAGATCAAGTTTATTGATCTTAGCTTTGAAAGAGGGTAAGTGGTAAGATTTTGGAAAGGAAGAGGAAGGCAAGACGTTCCTTAAATTTCATGTTCTAGGGATCAATGATGATTTGTGGGATAGAGTTCGTGGATTACAACAGCAATACAAAAATTTTTTCCTCTGCATGTCATTAGTTGGGCTCAATTTCCAAGGTACTTCAGCAGATTAATCAATGCTTGCAATTTTGCAGATAGTTGTGTCTTTCTGGCCAACATGAAGGAGGAAAATTAATGCCCTTACTTCAACACTATTCAACAGAACTTACCGCAAAGAATTTTTGCTTAAGTCTGAACTAAGAAACGGTTCAATGCTAAATTGGATTCATTTGTATTTGATATGGTATTTCGTTCTTATACCATTTTCTATCCATTGAAGTAAACAAACTTCAAACTACACCAGTTTTTATCAAGTACCAAGCTAGAAGAATACTGAAGCTTTTTATATTCGTGTGAGACATACTCAAAAGTAAGTTCAGTATGGTGAACACTTTTTGAAATGTATGTGTGACCGGTAGAAATGATGAAGACTGTTTAGCTGTCTGAGTTGTTTCAAGAGCTCAAGCTACTACTGTTTGATTTCTCTTTGGTCTTGAATGCATGATAGAAATAGAAGAATTGCCTTTACAGTGGCTTGATTGTCTGAGCAATAAAGACTGCCCTGTCGCTTTGCTAATTTGTCGAAGCACTTCAACCAGCTAAAGTATTCGCCAAGGCGTTCACCATCAAATGATTGAATGCATCCCATCTCATACATAACCACGAACCATTTCAACATAATACTGCGCATTCAATTCTATTTTTAACGTAGCAAGATCTAGCTTATGAGAACTTTTTCTAAGTCGACATTGTTCAACCTTAATACTGTGAATATGTGTTAGCAGGTGAGGGTTCGCAAATATCAGGAACAAATCCCAGGGACAGCATTAAGGCAAAAAATGTGAGAAATGAGAGAAAAAGGAAAAAAAGAAAACGAATCCTACCTGATCCCAAAGAACTTCATGCTCAAAGAAATACATCACTCACTTTTCGTGTGAACATTGATAGAAACAATCAGGCGGGCAATGATATGAAACATCTTTGAGACAATGATGCCACTAGCAGATGCGTTAGATTTTTTGAATATTGAAAATGTAACATATGCATTCTATGTTTTCCACGATTTCATAGTGAGATGGCTTGAAAAAGCAGGAGAAAACCAACCCACCCTCAATAAAGCCCGAGTTCTGCCTACACTACATGTTAACCTTCACTTAGCCAAATCAAATATTGATAATCATAAGTACAAATATGCGGCGAAGAGCATTTCATGACAGCGGAGCAGAAACTAAAACAATTTTCGGAATATCTCCTTGTTGGCGAATCAGACACTTGGTCACTGCTGATTTTCTGAAAACCCTATGTCATATCTGTGAGTTCGTCTTCTGTTTTTTGCTGGTTGATGCAATGGAAGCTGAATAGTACGATCGACGAGTCGCGCAAGTCGTTTGAAGATGAGTGACGAGTTATACTTGATAGTAACTCACCTTGAAATAGTCTTCCATGGATAGATTATCTACTCCTTCTGTGTTGAGATAGCGTAGTTGGTAATGCTTCCACTCTGTGCGAGCAGATGTGTTGGAGCATCAGTCTGCGTGTAATTCGCACGCAATGCAAAGGCAAAACGATGCCATTTGCTACAACCCTTTCTCGTTACATCAGTTGCAATTGCTAAGTGCTGCTCAGTGGGAAGCAAGCATGCATTGTGAGCTGCATGTACATACAGTGCGTCTTCCCTTCACCGTGACACGTACATCTGCACATTTATTGCAGGTGACCCATTTATCATTCTCTTGCAATTCATCTAACTCCCTAGCAGTATGCGGTTCATTTACGCTCGTTTCCCCTAAGCTGCTTCACAAAAAGCGTGTTCGAACTCAGCGCCTGACCAGCGTCGGCAGGGTAGCATCTTAGATAGACCATATATAGCTGCTTGCACACAGTTTTACCTTAGACGTTCTTAAAATACTACCATTGTTATTTTAGTCAAACTGTGCTGATTCTCCGTATTTCGCTTGTTGCTCGCGCTCCCCAATCGTCCAAATTCAAGTGGTTAACACTTAACCCACTTTATGCTGATGCAACAGCTCCTGAACGACTCAGGATGTTGTTCTTAAACGCGAAATGAAATAAAACCAGATGCGCGAGAGAAAGTAGAGCTTAGCAACTTCACTGATGGCTTCATCAAAGATTCATCTCACTCAAAAGCACCTTGAGTTATGTGAAGCGTGTAAGAGGTCTTGCAAAATATTTGTTATGCTCATTTTGTTTAGGGACTGCTTTTATTGGCCATGCTGCATTTTTATGTCAGGTGTTTGTTTGCCTACCAAATGCTCCTTTTCCGGACACCTTGTCCTTGCAGACGAATGATGCGGTGTCTTCTCAATGTTTCTTTGTAAAAAACATGTTGTTTGCTAACTTAGTAGAGCACGTTATGAGTCGGTTTTGAGCTGTGCCTTCCATTTTGGAAGAAGAAAGAGCCGCTGCCTGATCATATTGTTTCCTTCTTTCGTTCCCCCCTTAGTATGCTTGCCTCCTTCCTTCATTCCCTCCTTAGGATGCTTGCCTCCTTCTTTCGCTCCCCCCTTAGGATGCTTGCCTCCTTCCTTCGCTCCCCCTTTAGGATGCTTGCCTCCTTCCTTCGCCCCCCCCTTAGGATGGTTGCCTCCTTCCTTCGCTCCCCCTTTAGGATGCTTGCCTCCTTCCTTCGCTCCCCCCTTAGGATGCTTGCCTCCTTGCTTCGTTCCCCCCTTAGGATGCTTGCCATTGCTTCTCCATACTGCACAGGAGCCCAAGATAGTCGAAAGAGTCCAAAGACTACCTTATTTATGGAATTAAAAGTACCTTAAAAGCATATCACAGTTTATTTGATTCGTGGTAGCATGGGAATCAATACCTCAAGTGGCAATGGAAGCAACAAAGGCAAGCTGGCAAGGAGCAACGTTGCTAGCTTTGCACATGAAAAATTCGATCAGAATTCAGTGCAAGCATTTCAAACATTAAACTGCGTAAAACTCTCCTTGCCTTTAAGCTCATTATCTGCTACTGTTTTTACTGAGTCAAGTTAAAAGATCAGTTGAGACCGCAAGCAAATTTTCATGCCAGCAAGAATTATTGTTGCTTCCTAGGCAAAAAACGTCAATTCCGCACCGATGATGGCGTGATAAACATAAACCCATTAGACTTTAAAGACTTTTTTAGACTTGAAGAATTCGAGAGAAATGCAGTTTTTGTGTCGGATCAGCAAATGATCAACTGAGAGGGTTTCAATTGAATGCGATTCTTAAGGTACCAACTGCTTGCGTCTCCCATGCCAACTCCGCAGAAGCAAGTCTTAGGTACTATTAGAAAAGTATATCGTAGCACTGCTGCGAGAGTTTGTTACAAAGAATTTTTATGTTGATGATCCATATTCTGAAGATCTTCTCATGGGTTAGCCCCCTCATTCACAAAAAGTGCTTTGCAGAGTTGATTGTGCACTCTTAAGCATGTGAACTCATAACGCAGGAACTGTCAGTTCCAATCCTGCACGTGTCGCAATAAAAGCGCCATTGGCGAGGAAGACAGAAGGAAACAACCACGTATGAATCTACTTTCCCTAGAGAAAGTCCCGTCTCTCGTTTCTGCTAACCTCGGAATCAATTCTGCTCCTCGGCAAACGATTTTCACATGGAAGGTTTGCAATCTTGGTGCACTGAGTTGCTGGACCAGTCTTTTTGGAAGCTAGAACAGTCAAATATAGCCCCGTACTGTTAAGAGGTCAGGAAAGCCAGACATCTCTGAGTAACAACAGTGTCAAAACACAACCTAACAGCCTGCAATCAGAATTGGAACATTAAGACCTTGTTAATTGCTTCAGATAACTTTATCACATTATATGATAAGGAAATACTATCCATGATAGGTTTCAAAAAAGGCTTGCACTTCAGACTTCAAGGATATTTTCAGCGAAGGAACTCTGTGTTATCTAGTGAGCGGCCTCTTTTCAAGATCATTTTGATGCATACGAGTCTGGGTTAGTGAAACAGTGCATTTAATGGCTGAAGAAAGCGCCTAAGTTTGAGAATTTTCATCTTCGACTGTACAAATTCTCTAAAGTTGCTTGATAAATAGCAGCTCAGAAAGGACAATCTGATAATGCATCTAGATTCATCCTAAGGAGGCGAATTACTGGTACCAACTTTGAGTAGCATTTATTCATACGTGCAGCAGTGGCAAGCGATAACGTAGACATTCGAATTGATATCCCTCCGACCAGCCCTTTCACCCAAAGCAGCCTCTTCGACCAACTGATAGACGCGCTGCATTGAGTCACCATGAATCAAGCTGAATACGACTTTGACTGTTAGTCAGTCTCCATAGCAACTGCATGAGTCCTTAGAATGTGTGTTCACGCCTTGATACTAATGCAACGGGATGACGCTTGTCGATCAATACAAATATTCTTTACTTTCGGTCGTTCTATTTTAGGACGAATGTTGTGATAAGACTGAGCAACATAACAGGTGACTAATTGATGTGCTCATTCAATTTATAAACGAATTGATCTTTCTTTTTCCTAGATCCTTTCGTCCTGTGTTCTGCGTACAACGACATAGGTTAAATCTACATTATATGGCCCACAGACACTGCCAATAAACAATTATGTTCAGTGTTAAATCATCTTGTAAAATATAATCAATAATTTATGTTGGAATAAAAAAAACTAACAACTGAGTTCAATTTATGCATATTAGGATAATTTCCAGTAACATACGATGCGAAAACCATGACTTATTTTCAATTTAATTTCCTTGCAATGGGATTACACCCGAGCAATGACAAACAGAGCAAGAAGCACTGCAAAGTTAAAAGGCTTTTGCACTAGAAATTACATTCTTTTATGAAACAATCGTGTCTTTGACGGTTGCTTTCACATCATTAATATATAGCATTCATTATCGGGAAAGAGCACGTCAAAAGCTAATGGCGAGTTTTTTTTACTAACTATAGCATTTATATTGGTACCAAATTGCTGAGTTTAAAATAGAAGTTTCTAATCATGGACAATTGCTTGATTGGTGGAATTATATCACAGTAAGCGGAGCATGTAGATGCAGTTGGCATGCAAGGTGTTGATGTCATTGGTGAAAGCGCATGCGTACTCAGCTGATAGTCATGCGTTCAATCCCGCGTTCAATCCCGCGTTCAATCCCGCGTTCAATCCCGCGTTCAATCCCGCGTTCAATCCCGCGTTCAATCCCGCGTTCATGTCGGTGTCTGGATCGCCTCTATCTCTCTATCCGTCCACCCAGCAGTAAATTTACTCGCAAGTAGAATGGCACCTGTATCATTTCATGATGTCCCAAAAAGCCCATGTCGAGTATGGAACTCAATTCAAATTTTCACATTAAGATCGGCGTGTTTTCGCGCTGCAGACAGATCATTTTTGGCTCATTCAAACGCCTGCACCTTGAGAAAATTCCTATAGCAAGTACATGGATCTCATGGTATCAGTTTATCAAGTTAAAGATTTCCTGCAGTTGTCGAGTGCAACCATGGTGCATCATCAGGTCATCAACACAAAATTAAAGCATGCCATTACATTAGCACCCGTTATCAACTTTTCATTTTTTTCCTTTTTTACTTAGTCTAACATATGTTAAGTCTCAATCCAATCAGTGTTTTAGATGATAGCTGTGTATATTTTTTGTGACGAATTGCCCTCCCTATTCAGCGCTCTTCGAATATGCAGTTATTAACGATGGTTTATCGGCTAAATTCTGAAGACGTTTCTGCTGTCTAATAGTATTGCACTCTCAAACCATTTATTCTGTCCTTGGTTTGAGCCCCACCGTCGGAACCATTTTACCACAAGCCAACAGTCAACTCAGCTGCCCATCCTTCCGAGGTCGGTAAATGAGTGCTCAGAAGTAACTCTGAGGACACGAACACTGGACACACATTGATAACAGCTAATCTAAAAGCTGAAGTGTTTCATCCAGTATAAATATTCGTAGTTCATCTATCTGGTCTTAAACTATATTCTTAACATAATTCACTGTCTTGTATCATTGTATACAGATTGTTAGGTGTTAGGATAGCTCAATGGCATGATTCTTGCACATTAATCTGATGGCCAGTGGTTCGAATCTCCCCTCAGCTAAATTTTAACTCAGAGCGAATAGAGTCACCAACCTCTCTGTAATTCAAGGCGTAAGAATCACGAGGTTTGGTCACACTAAGAGGAGGGATCTGGATGCTGCATGATAAGCAAGAAGCTTGTCAGTGTCCAAATTTCTACCTTTGAAGTCTAGGGAGAATCGTATAAAAAAACCAAAAATAAAGTTGATATATTCATGAAAAGTTGCTACTCAAGAGCTCTCCTCACTATACTTATTTGATAAAAATTGATTGCTTTTCCATCTGTACATACATGTAAAATTTTTACATTCGTAAAAAAGTTGTTTGAAGTGCTCTGTTTGAATCTGGTGCTATTTGGGGTTGCCTACGTCTTGAGTTTCTTTTCAGTAACTATTTAGGGACAGTGGAAACTGACATGTCTAGAAAGTCAAGGCAGTCACTAGTCATGGATGCAATTGAATTTGCTGTGATGAAAATGCCTGCCATGATAATCTATAGCCAATGTGCTACATGACCGTGAAAATAGCCAGGATGTTAAAGAGCTTCCATCATGCCAATGCAAATAGAAAACTCAGTAAAACACAGTTTAAGGGCTCTGAAGCACATCTCGATGAGAGATACATGGTTTTCAGAATTAAAATGCATCTTTGTCGTAAATAAATGGAAAGTTATAGCAACAGAATCTAAACGCCTGGGATAGCGATAGAAGCAAAACAGATACACCAAACGACAAAAGTGGCATAATCTGAGGGAATGTCAGGTGAATATTGTGTCTTTTATCGATTAAGTTGTGCATAAAAACTCATAATATTTCTTCTACTTTATAAACAATAGGTAGTAACTTTTGATTCTCTTATACGCTTTCCCCAAAGCACGGCACAGTTGGGAAAGTAAATGGAAACCAATCTCAAAAAGACTCTGCATTATAATTTTCTAGTAGCTAGTAGCAAGCCATTTTTTACTATAAGGAGCATGGGCTGATTTGAAGAAAGATAGACTGGTACTCATTTATTAACTGCATCTGGAAACATTTTTAAGTTGTGTAAGGAATGTTCGAGCTCCATTTATCTTAAGCACTCCTTTCTCTCATTTTTTAGTGTGGCAATTCATCACTCTTTTGCTTCAATCGGGATGCAAGAGCTTACCTTGCTAGATTTAAATACCTATTCGACACATTTCTGATACAGGAGGTTCGTCAATGCAGAGCAGGCTTATTTCTAACTGAAGAACGATGCTATAGGATTTGAATGGCTGAATTATTGAAATTGTCAACTTGAATACGCCCAAAAATTGATCTAGAACTTTCTACATTTGTGTTAAGTTTGAAGCTGTTTGAAAACTGCGTGGAAAATGCTACCAGAGAGGTACAGTGTAAAGCCTGAGTCCACCTTTTCATTGTGAAATTTGAAAATTTTTGAAAGCATCTTATTGATAGAAAATGACATTCCGAAGAACTCGAAGGAGCTCCCGCAAGCTTGAACGGATATTGGATTCTTCCTTAATGGGACACAATTTTGCTGCGAACTTTGAATGAATATCATAATCTTCTTTAATAGAAAGAAGCTTAACAATGAAATTTTAATGCATCCTAAAACATTCTTTGATGCAAAGAAAATTTGCAATATAAAGGGAACAAATTTCGAAGTCTTCTTTTAATTGAAAGAAAATTTGATCTGAGAACTGAATCGACTTCAGAATCTTCTTTTAAAAGACAATGGCACCACGAGCTTTTGATGAAATTCTAGAAGTTCACATAATAGAATGAAACGTTACTGTGAAATTTGAACATATTTCAAAATCTTGTTTCAATGGAGGTAATTTTTGCCACGAAATTCGAATGAATTTTAAATCCTTTTAGAAGAAGGAAACTATACTGTGAAACTTCGATGAATTGTTAGGAGTTCACCTGATAGAAGGAAATTTCGCCGCAGAATTCAAATTAAATCCAAAATTGCAACTATAAATTCTGGACGCATGAAGGCAATATTTCCAAGGAAGTAACGATCTGCTCTAGGCTGATGCTAGAATGAGGAAACGAAGACAACTCACGAAGAGCACTACTTAAGAAATCAAAAAATGTTACAGTGAAAGAATGAGTCGCATCAGGTGACATCACGCCCGAGGTTTCTGACGCTGAAAATGGAAGGCAACAATGTAGTTCCAACTTTAACCTTCCACCAATTATCTGCAGAAGACAACTGCGTTCTTATCAGCCTAACATTGAAAATATCGATGCGAGATGGACTCACCCAAAGACACTAGGCTGATTAAATAATAGTTTGAGAGTTCAAAGATTGAAGAGTGTCCCTGAATTTTTTTATTCTTGCTTGTGCTTGGATTCTCTGGCAACTGTTCTCATTGCTCAAAACATGTTTGCTTCATTCAACCATGCCATGGCAGCAGTGGAAAGATGCAATTGAAAATGGATATAGCATACAATAATCTACCTATTCTTATTCAGAGCTGAACACCTATTGATATCTATTCTAATTTATTGACATACCCGTTGAGAGCTTATTACTCTTCAGGACGATGGCTTAAACACAATTATGGATGAAACTTAGCAGAAATATGATCCTATCTAAGATTTGTTCCAAAATCTTTTAGTTTCACACTGACCTCATGAGATTGATAAAAAATACAATGAAACGATTTTATTGAAAAGCAACTTCCTTGTCATCATCATGGACTACTCGAGAGGAATTTTCTATCGGAGGTTAATTTCAATAAATGAATTGCTTTTACCTCGAGTAATGCACCCTTTCCTTCCAAATGTGTCGACATGTCTAGCACGTAGTAGCTTGAAGTCATCTGGGTGATTTCGTGACGAAACAATAACGATATTCTTATCCGGAAAAAGTCGCCAAAGCGGATACGTTAGTACGATATAATTTTCTTATAGGCAAGCAGGATTTCATCACCACCATTGTATCTGATGAGCAAGTAGATGCGATGCACAATGATTTGGTACGTGTAACGTGCTAATGGAGCGTCAAAATGCAATTGAGCAAATTAAGAAGCTTTGAGGTACGTGTGACTTCACCTGCTTAGCACACGAGCACATTTGCATAACTACTCAACATTAGTTCCTATTACCGTCGGTGACATTTGAATGCTTTCAGACTATCATCTGCCAGTTGACTGGCGTATCAAGGGTGCATTTCCTCAGAGTGAAACTGGTTCTTCTTCGTTTCTTAATCTAATGATAGGCACTAGCCAAAACATTGCCCGAAGGCTTGCCGATGTTAGTGCCACGGCGGTCAGTCAGTCAGTCAGTCAGTCAGTCAGTCAGTCAGTCAGTCAGTCAGTCAGTCAGTCCGTCAGTCAGTCAGTCAGTCAGTCAGTCAGTCAGTCAGTCAGTCAGTCAGTCAGTCAGTCAGTCAGTCAGTCAGTCAGTCAGTCAGTCAGTCAGTCAGTCAGTCAGTCAGTCAGTCAGTCAGTCAGTCAGTCAGTCAGTCAGTCAGTCAGTCAGTCAGTCAGTCAGTCAGTCAGTCAGTCAGTCAGTCAGTCAGTCAGTCAGTCAGTCAGTCAGTCAGTCAGTCAGTCAGTCAGTCAGTCAGTCAGTCAGGTGCGTGACGACGAAACTCAGTTCGATTCTCCGTCTCTCTGCAAGCCCCAGCAGTTGAACCAAAAGCATTCTTAATGGTGTCTTCTGCTTCTTCATGTTCATAAAATCCAGTTCCAAAAAAGCAACGTTTAGAGCCCTGTCACTGGTTCCTGCTAGCTTGGAGTCAAGTTTGCCACGCATTCAGCTATTTTTCATAGCAGTAAGTCTTGAATCGAACTATAAACAAACTTTAAACAACAATAATCGTATACATGTACCATTCACGACGGGAAAAGACTTAAGGTCATCTGACCCCCACAATTACATGGGTTAAACCACAAAAAACAAAGAAGAAAATGCAATACGAAGGCAGCAGACAAGACGAAAAAAGCCATACAATAAGAGCGAAGATATGGCAATAAACGCAGCAAGCAAATATCGAAAAGGGAAAATAAACAGGTGGACTACTACTGTGCTTGTGAGAACAACGAAACCGCTTAGTTTTCTCTAGGAACAAAATGGCTGCTCATAGAATCCTTCGGTTAAAGGCAAGTTAAATCTACCATCACAAAATAACAGAAAGTTAACGAGAGCCGTGTAATCCAAAATCAGAAGTTCAACTAGCGGAATGTCTGCAAACTGGTAAATGAGACCTCGTCGAGCACTTTCGAAAAGAAGGCAGTGCAGGAGAAGTGTTCATTTTCTTCAATGCCAGTGCCACACAAATGCATGGAACTTAAGCCATCGAAGTTGTGCCTAAAGCAATGTCCATGAAGGTGACTAAATCCAACTCTAAGTCTTGTGAAATTCCTTTTTCCTGAAACATTGCACACGTTATAAACAGATCTGAATGGAGGAAGTATTGGAGCAAACAATTTGCATTTAGAGGCTGAGTTACTGATGCTTCATTCACCATTGATCGAAAATGGTATATAGACATCTACTTGTCTTTTAAATCAACATCAGAATTCAATGTATCTAGAAACAGGTTACAGCTAGGTAAAGCTACGTAACTGAATTGTGTTGATGTTCTTTGGTTCTAAGCACATGATCATGACATATAAAATACCTTCGTCCCCTGTTATGCTGGGTGATTTCATTTGACAGAGCTCCATCACTTACGTAAAGCAAGATTTTCGGGGCAGGAAAGCTTCTTCTCCCATTGGGAATCAAACTACCCTTGGTGCATTAGAATTTCAATGTTTGTCTCATAGACAATAGAATTAATAAAATTTGATGAAAATAAGTCTGCTAGACATAATTTCCCGGGACTATTTAAGAACTATAGATTAAATTTAGATTTTTAGAACCTCACGTACACTAAGTAGTGCACACACAGCCAAATATATCGTAATCAGCTTAGTTGCAAGGTAAACATGGCAAAGTGGTTTTATTCAAAAGACACACGGTCTGCTCTAAAATGTTCCAAAAAGCCTATTTTGATAATTTTGGTCTCCGTTTTATAATTTAAAAAAAAAATTTGCAGCCTAGAAGAGGTGCACATGCCACAAGAGATTCCGCCTCCCCCTTTTGAAAATGGTGTCCGGCAAACTAGTTTACTGAAAAATTGGTTTATTTTGATGTTAAGGTCGTCGGCATTTTTCTGACGCTCCTAGCAAATAATTGTATCAGCTCGTTTTCACAAAGAGAATTCATGTTTAGCAAGCTCTAGTTTGACTTTGGACTGTGTGAAAGAAGATCTTTCTTTTTCATTCTCAGTTCTTTTTCATTGGTCATAGAATGCTTTTACGTAGACGAGTTGCTAGTATGAATAGGCCAATAATCCTGCAAGTAGAGAATGTGGCAGGTTTCCACTGTTGCCCCTACGTACAGTGTGTCATTTTTCGTCTGGAAAGCGCACACATCCTCTGCTTCAAAGATGTGATTGTAGAAGACAGCCACCAATGGTTGTATATTAAATGACGGAAGCATGTAATATTTTCACAGTGATGCTTCATGAAATGCAATGAAAATGATAATGATGACAGTGATAGCAATGGAAATCCAAACGATAAAGGCACTTTTACAGCCCCTATATCTTCAAAATATTTTAAATGTGTATTAAAATCTATGATGAATAAAAACCGTACAGGCGATTTGTTTGAATGAATATCACTCCATTTGATATTGGGTAAGCAAAGCCGATAGTAGGGAGGTAGAAGGCATAAGTCACTGTCTACACACTAAAGAATTTATTTGGTAAAACACCCCTATTTGATAATTGATAAAGAAAGATGATGCTATACTGCATTTTCAAAGCTTATGCTTCTAGTTATGCTGCGTTTGACTATAATTTCTTGGTCGAAATGCATGTTATTGTGATAAAGAAATGTACAGACTCGATCAGCTAGGAATGATTTAAAAATTGCTAGATGATTTTTTCCTCCTGAATATGTCGTAAGACCCGCCCTGTAAGCTACTCGCTCTAATCATGGACGATGAAAAAATTCACAGTAACGTAGGCGCGAAATTGCGGGCAACCTGCAGGTTGTCTGTCCATTATATGTTACGTCAACAGAGCGTGACGTCAAAACGGACTGCATTGCTCAATCAAACATCTACTTGACAAAGGAACGAAATACAATTTACGTGGCGTGATGTAATCGATGATAAAAGATGACGCAAACATTGGGACTTCGTCAGGTGATTCCCATTACTCGCAGTGTGCGTTTCAACACAAGACAGAAGTTCGCTATGTAATCTCTACTGATTCCTACGACAGGTTAAATGGTAACTCGACAACGTCATCCAGTGATCTCCGCTGTCATCAATGGAGGATTTCTGCTGCCATTGTTCAATTTTCTTTCATTCGACAAAGCCTTACATACTGCCGTCATCATTAAAGCTTCTCGGTTGCTAGATGCAACATTTGGCACTACCCATATTGTGAGTACAATATGGTAGATAAGCCTTTAGGTCTTTCATCAAGGGTTCGGGTGCGTCCGATGGATGATGATGTTGACTGCCACCACGATTCCTTCTTCAAAGAAAGGACTTTCTATTCTTCTATCTAGCATCCAAAGCTAGATTAATGAGAGGACTCTAAGAAGCTATGCTTATCGAGTGGTGTCCTAGTCCTTCTTATCAATTATTCCACACCTTGAGTATCATACGCCTGAATTTACACCGAGCTAGCTCTCAGCTCGTTACTGATCAGGAGGGCTATTCATCCGGGCAGAGTTTTCGTCAGCTGACGATGCGTTTGTTTGCAAGCCCCTGAAATGCATTCTCGTAGTAACGGTTCAGTGCAGTGATAGCACGAGTATCTAGTTATTTAGAATAAACGAATTCACAGCAGTACGAAAGGACTTCGTTGTCTAAATGAGAGATCTACTTGCTTCACGATTTGAAGGGAAGCTGGTTCAGGTCATACGAGAACTCAGAACATTAGTGTTACCTTAAAATATTCGTAAGAAATTTCTTACATGGTGACTTATTGATTTGATTGACTACAAACAAATGGCTTAGCCGGACAGAACAATGGAATATACTAAAGGGGAACGGGCAGGAGGTCGGGGGCACTATGCCTAACATTAGAGCTGAAAAGATGCATTCTCAATATCGCTACATTTTGAAGTGATCTGCTACCGTCTGCCCTAGACTTTGGATTCCGATATTGTAATACTGTGGAATATTGTGTAGGCAAAGTTAAAGAGCAGCTGCCTTTAGGATTGTCTTGAGATGTAGAGATAGAATGGGGTATTTCTCAAAGTCGGCATTGAGAGATGACAGCTGCATCACCCTGTTTGTAAGCGCGCAACCGTCTTGAAGTGAAACACGCGTTTGCCTATCAAAAGGAGACTTACAGCGAAGTATCGTTGATTCAGTATACTTACGTCGAACGTCATAGTGAGCAAGATTTCCTTATCATCAATGGTGTCAATCGAACTAAACCACCTGTCTTTTTCTCAATGTATCGCATCTTTGAACGAGGTGTAATTGGCTTTAATTCGGGATCCGTTTCTATATACCTTTTCATACTTGAAGGGAATCACACTTTCTCCTTTTCAAGTTTGTTTTACTCATCTATCGATTATTTCTCTCTTTTTCTGCATTCAGTATGCATAGTGCTACATTCAACGTTTGGTTGGTAAGAGCATCTTATGAAACCATAGCATTTTTAAGGGATTTTTACTACGGGCAAAATCGCGAAGGGTACACATTTTGGGAGTGGTCACACAAAATTTATCTCCGGTACCACACCATAGTTCCTTTGGGAAATATGTTTCAAACAGATAATGATTGAATCTGCCTAAGCAGTTCTCTTCATCCTCTTCCTGCGATGCTTCTACATTTTACATATCAAAGATGTAAATGGACTCTCAACTACGGGGCATTTTCACGTCACTACGGGGGAAGCATTGGGCCTACAGGAGCAAATTCCCCGTAGTCACAATGCTAATAATACTCTGCATGAGACTGTTCCTACCAGGTATGGCTGGCATTACTAGCTTCGTCGAATGTTCACGTTTCTTATTGTTAACATAGCGCATCAATGACATATCTTTTAAATCGAGGCTTTTTGGATATTTGAGTAATTGCTTTGATTTATCTTAACTGAAAATTTCTTCGAAAAATCAAAGGATGCAACATTACATCCTTAGAATACACCATTCAATGAAGAAGTTCAACACAATTTCCTTGCGAATTGGTGAATAGATCGGCGCCCATTTGTGCAACTGTAGCTTTTGAGCCACGCACATAGAAACTCAATGAATGCTACAGGTGATTGTTGGCCTGCTGTCTGTCATGAACTGCTGAATGCTAAATAGTGTGTACCACTATTAACGTTTCTAGCATGAACCGACCGTGGTATAGAGCCTTAGTCTATCTATCTATCTATCTATCTATCAATCTATCTATCTATCTATCTATCTATCTATCTATCTATCTATCTATCTATCTATCTATCTATCTATCTATCTATCTATCTATCTATCTATCTATCTATCTATCTATCTATCTATCTATCTATCTATCTATCTATCTATCTATCTATCTATCTATCTATCTATCTATCTATCTATCTATCTATCTATCTATCTATCTATCTATCTATCTATCTATCTATCTATCTATCTATCTATCTATCTATCTATCTATCTATCTATCTATCTATCTATCTATCTATCTATCTATCTATCTATCTATCTATCTATCTATCTATCTATCTATCTATCTATCTATCTATCTATCTATCTATCTATCTATCTATCTATCTATCTATCTATCTATCTATCTATCTATCTATCTATCTATCCATCTATCTATCTATCTATCTATCTATCTATCTATCTATCTATCTATCTATCTATCTATCTATCTATCTATCTATCTATCTATCTATCTATCTATCTATCTATCTATCTATCTATCTATCTATCTATCTATCTATCTATCTATCTATCTATCTATCTATCTATCTATCTATCTATCTATCTATCTATCTATCTATCTATCTATCTATCTATCTATCTATCTATCTATCTATCTATCTATCTATCTATCTATCTATCTATCTATCTATCTATCTATCTATCTATCTATCTATCTATCTCCTAAGAGGTATCCAACCATAGAGCCATTTATACAACAATGCATCGGCATCAGAAAGTTCAGACAGTGTAAATGATTACTTCAATCAAGCATGATATTGGTGCACTTATATCAGAAGACTTTCTCCAAATAAATCTCTCAAAATTTTTATGACTTCTGACTAGCAGATTATTGCACACTGAGAATATTGTTGCGTATACTGGAGCAATGCCCAGGTCCTTCCTCTTGATATGACCACATCCGCCTGGAATTACGGGGAGCTGGAGCTAGTAACTCTCCTCACTCTGAGTGAATGCATGCGCATTTAAGCTAATACGTCAAGGAGCAATGTGCTTTTTAATTGAAGCTAGATTGATCGCACCAGTCTAGAGATAGTCGATGGGGTTTAGCTTAGAATTCAGATCTTTATACTTACAAAGAATATTTTAGGCTGGCAATGTTGGGCAAAAAGCTCAAAGCTCTCAATTTTCTTTAGTGAGTTATGTTGAGGAAAGGCCATGGTAGCCTATACAAAGCCCTAACAATGGAAGAAAGAAGAAAGCAAAAAGCTAAGAAAGAGAGATCAAACTCGTTTCTATTTCTCTTCGTAAATAGATGGTGCCAATTGATGCATATGCGTGGTTTCGACATTGACAGCATGGCATATTGGCAATAGAGTAGCGGAATCCAAGGCAGGATAGGATTAAGGCACTGTTGCTGATCTGCTTATGTGGAGTTGTGGGATGGTCAATGATTTGCATGGGTATGACCTTTAATGTGTTTTGGTTGTTTAAGTGTCTCTAAGTAGCTATTTGTATCAAGGTGCAGTAGGCCGCGATTCATTAAAACAAACAGCGTTTATAGCCCACAAAGGCATCCACATAGCTGGCGATCCATGTGAGGTAGTAGGTTTAGTTACCGAGCGCACAAACCGACTGATAAGCAGGCAGTGCTGGGTACATTTTTACCCACATAAGGCAATCTCAGCCAGCGATATGATAGTCTTGACCTGACACTCAAGAAGCTGATCATTATAGCCAATTTCAACGCTAACGTTTGGAGAGGCATCTACAATTATGGACGCAATGGACAAGCAAAGAGACAGCAAAGCAAACACCCTCTTACTAGCAATGCGCTCACGGTACAATATGGTCGTTACAAAAACGTAATGCCGCAAAAAAGACAGCAAAAAATCTGCATGAATGAACCCTTGATCTGGACATGGGCACCTTGTGGATTTGCTACCACAAGAGCGAGGATGTAATGCACACCAGTGCCACAACTGTCTCTGGCAACTCCTGGTCTGACAACTGACCTGTAATCTGCACAGTAAGACACAAAATTCAAAAATTACGAAACTGCAACTTCTGCAAGGGTAAAAAATCAACACATCATCATAGCAGGCCTAAACCAGCCTGATGATGCCAAAGACATAAAAAAATTTGGTTGACAAATCAGATGAGACTGCACTTTTTTTTTTTTTTTAGTGGGTTATGTTGAGGAAAGGCCATGGTGGCCTATACAAAGCTCCAACAAAGGAAGAAAGAAGAAAGCGAGCAGCTAAGAGGATAGAGAGATAAGATCAAGTTTATTGATAAGTGTGCGAATAGAAGTATCAGCTAATCCAAGGATCCAAGGAGTATTCACTAACTTTGACAAGCGGCTGTTTATCAGCTGTAACGACACAAACAGGTTAGTAGAGGACTTCGGTTTTGCCGGTGTTCGGTGTGAGACAAACTCCGTCGTAAGCAACTATAATCAACTGCAGGTTCCGCTCAGAGGTTGAGCAGACAGGATCTGTTTATCATATTCCGCAGCAACATCACGCCATGCCTCTGAGGAGCATGCTTTTCTCCTATGTCATTAATACTGAACATGGTGGTGGTGCATTTTTGAGTGAGTAGGTATGAGAAGGCCTGAAAATAAGCCACGACTGTAGTTCTGTTACATCATTAATGTTTATATATATATTACGAAAAGGTATTATTCTCTGTGTGTCGTGCCTGGGGCCCTATTCGTTTCAGAGATTTGGAGCACTGCACCCATGCACAAAGAATACAGCATTGGTGCCATTCCGAATTCTTACGGAGCTTGCAACTCTACCGGTATTAGGGAAACAGTTCGCTTAAGTCTCCTCCAGAAAGCGCTGTTACCTTCATGTTGTCACCTAGCAGTCATGACACGTTTGCCAATTTTCCTGGGAATCCATGCTTTAACCAAATTACCCAGGGTGTGTTTCTGTGCACAGTTTCACCTTGAGGCTGACATATCGTTAACCTGCGTCGTTAGGTAAAGAATGTTTTTTTTTAGTGGGTTATATTGAGGAAAGGCTATGGTGGCCTATACAAAGCCCCAACATAGGAAGAAAGAAGAAAGCGAACAGCTAAGAGGGTAGAGAGAGAAGATCAAGTTTATTGTATGTATCTAATGAATTGATAAGATTTAAAAAAAACAGCATGCAGGACCTGGTACTGCTTCCAACACTTTCCTTCTGCTTTTTCTAATGCAAAAATCTTGTCAAAACTGCTTGAAGATAAGCGAAAGCAAACTGCTCTAAGCTCTAGGTGTTTTCCGGCGCAATTCAGCATCAAAATTAGACAGTTTTATGATCAATAAACTTGATCTTATCTCTCTATCCTCTTAGCTGCTCGCTTTCTTCTTTCTTCCTTTGTTGGAGCTTTGTATAGGCCACCATAGCCTTTCCTCAATATAACCCACTAAAAAAAAACATTCTTTACCTAACGACGCAGGTTAACGATATGTCAGCCTCAAGGTGAAACTGTGCACAGAAAAACACCCTGGGTAATTTGGTTAAAGCATGGATTCCCAGGAAAATTGGCAAACGTGTCATGACTGCTAGGTGACAACATGAAGGTAACAGCGCTTTCTGGAGGAGACTTAAGCGAACTGTTTCCCTAATACCGGTAGAGTTGCAAGCTCCGTAAGAATTCGGAATGGCACCAATGCTGTATTCTTTGTGCATGGGTGCAGTGCTCCAAATCTCTGAAACGAATAGGGCCCCAGGCACGACACACAGAGAATAATACCTTTTCGTAATATATATATAAACATTAATGATGTAACAGAACTACAGTCGTGGCTTATTTTCAGGCCTTCTCATACCTACTCACTCAAAAATGCACCACCACCATGTTCAGTATTAATGACATAGGAGAAAAGCATGCTCCTCAGAGGCATGGCGTGATGTTGCTGCGGAATATGATAAACAGATCCTGTCTGCTCAACCTCTGAGCGGAACCTGCAGTTGATTATAGTTGCTTACGACGGAGTTTGTCTCACACCGAACACCGGCAAAACCGAAGTCCTCTACTAACCTGTTTGTGTCGTTACAGCTGATAAACAGCCGCTTGTCAAAGTTAGTGAATACTCTCAAAGCCCAGTTGACTCCTTCAAATGCTGAGGGAGCTGTCTCATCGGATTTATTTCTCAGTGAAGAAAACACGCATAGAACAGCGAGCCAACCCATTCTCTGGACGTCTTGGTCAAAGGGTGCTCATGAACAAAGAACACTCACTAAAAAACCCATGATCAAAATGCTGTAGTCATTCCCACCTTTCTGCATGTGTGAGAAACGCGTGCGTCATACCGAACAAATACGAAAAGTTTTGAAAAATTTCATCAGCAGCGCACAAAGATGGGCTAGCCCCATGGTGAGAATGGACAACGCCTGTTGGTTAAGCAAGTCTTCTGCAGACAAGCGCAGTATTGAATTAGAATGGTTGACAGGCAGTGGAAGAGGTGCAGGACTTCTTGGAAGATAGAGTATGAGCTATGTGTTGGGATTGTATGTATGTGTGTGTGTGTGTGTGTGTGTGTGTGTGTGTGTGTGTGTGTGTGTGTGTGTATGTGTGCGTGTGTGCGTATGTGTGTGTGTGTGTGTGTATGTTTGCGTGTGAGTGTTAACGTGTGTGTGTGTGTGTGTGTGTGTGTTTGTGTGTGTATGTATGTGTTTTTGTGTGTATGTGTTTGCGTGTGTTTGTGTGTATGTATGTGTTTGCGTGTGTTTGTGTGTATGTATGTGTTTGCGTGTGTTTGTGTGTATGTATGTGTGTGTGTATGTGTATGTGTGTGTGTGTGTGTGTGTGTGTGTGTGTGTGTGTGTGTGTGTGTGTGTGTGTGTGAAACAGTGTTATCTAGCTAAGTATAACATTTTTCCATTTGGTAGGTGCTGCGAAGTAGGCACCTGCAGAAATATTCTTACAAAAGACTCAATAAATGATCCAAATGTAAAACCATTTAGGTACTATCTGTGAAATCCCAACTAGGTCGTTCATTTGCCAACGTGATGACGACAACGACTTTTCATGACAGGAGTTATGTCAAAGTGATAAATCAAATAGCTTTCATTGAAGAAGGTTTAGGCTATCACTAATTGTGCCGATTTTCACCTGGGTTGAGAATCCTTTTCTAATCCCATGAAACCAAAGGTAAATTTCGTTCTAAAAGGATTAAAAAGGGCTTCTACGCCTTAAGTGAATTTTTGGAACAATTATCAATAGTCTTGGAACGCATGGCCGATCTTACACTTTCTCCAACCTCTCCTTGAAACGAGCACTGAAAAATCTGAAAGGCCTTACCTCGGACGTAATCAGTCGAATTCTTTGCTACTGTATGTCATATGCGCTGTTTCTGAATCTGCTTTGGTAGATGACACAACCAACATTGCACAAATAACTGAAAAGCCTTGCGACACTCGTTCTTGGGTCTCCATCTGTTTTGATCTGCGGTTTCGTCCTTCTGACAGAATTTTAGAAAGCACAGCCATTTAGATAAAGTATTAATTATGAAAGGTCTTATTAACATTATGCTGCGTGGCCATTGTCAAATACTTCTTTGTTGCCTTCTTATCGACCTCCGTGAGCAAATCACTACCCTAAAGAAGTGTATATTCGTTGATGCTCGAACTTTCCCTTTACATAATTCATACAGTATTAGTGGCGCGTTCATTAATGAAATGGCTTTCATTCAAAATGAATTTTGTATTCGTTATGAACTTAGCTTACCTAGAATGCTTTGTGAGACGCTTATCTCGTGAAAAATATTCACGGATATGCATAACGTTTAGCCTCCGTTAGATGAATCTACTTAACGGGACTTAGTAACAGTGCTGAATTGGAAATTACACACAGCTACACTTGAGCCCATCTTGTGCTGGAAAACTGTGTTTACTGTGCTTCTTCTGAATTGCAATATCATTGAGAGAGAAAAAATTAGAAATTTATGCTTTTTTATCACCAAAAAGCATTTATCATTGCCTATTTTGATTACATTTTTTATTGTAATGTATTCCTCTAACTTTTTTCCAGTTTTTAAGCTACCTCTTCCATTTCAAGGACTCTCATAGGAAGCAATATTCTTAGTTAGGCCCATCTAAAAGTTCTGCAAGGGTATGTCTATGTTGCAGTCGGTGCCGTCTCTCATTCACATTTTTCTGATGACTGCTTGTATGCAGCTTTTAGGTAACAACTAAGAGAGTGAAGAAGGAAGTCACGAATATGATGCAATAGGTGTGATATACAGTAGCTTGCCATCTTAAATTAAACCCCTTTACGCAGTCTCAACTTTACAGTCATACCAGCTAATCTTCTTTGATACATATACACACGAGGTGACAGATGGATGAACTCAAGAGGAGAACTTGGCCTGTCCATCGTAATTCCTCTATGTAGCCAAAGGTTTTAGTTTTTCATATATCAAGCTGCATTTTGGTTTTTCTCCTTCACACATTCGTTAATTCTAAGCTTGAAATAATAGGAATGGTTTGCATAATGGTCAGGGCACATCTTGACTGGTATCTACTGATATTTACCGATGTTTACTGGCATTTACCGATGTTTAATAGCATTTGCCTATGTTTACCTGCATTTGCCGATGCTCACTGACATTTGCTGATGTTTACTGACATATGATATATAGCAAAAATCTACGATAAGTAAAAAAATGAAGCAGCCAATCAAAGATCTGAGAATTATGGGCTCTGTCCTGAAATCATATGGAATATATACAAACCTAGATCTTTCATTTGATCAACATAATGAGACATTGTGATGATCCTCAGATTCCTAGGTGGAAGACAGATTTAGGGAAAGAAAAGCTTTCAATTTTCAGATTTAAAAGCATTGAAGGATACCCTGCAGAAGTCATTGAGCTACCATCTTTTCAAAAACAGCTAACACGCATTTGCGGAGTTTCCTTGAAAATCAGCAAAATTAGTTCGAAAATATCTTTACTCTTGATGTATTGCTTGCTGTGTGATTTTGGTGTAGATGTTCAATGCTGAAGGGGTAATTTGTTAATGGACATTTCTAACTGAAGTGGAAAATAAAGACTGTTTACTTAATTCTCGGAAATACTGAGCGTGGTACGTACGTTCACACCCTGTTTTGGGCCCCGGTTAGTTATGCGAAGGAGCATCAACAGCGCTCCTGAATTGTTATAAACCACAGCGACTTCTCTTGCGGCGAGCGACAGGGTCTGATTTCGGAATTTAAAGCTGTTTGCCTTATGAATACATCTGCTTTTTGAATGGTTCCTTTTGCACTTCTTTTCCGTCACGATTCCAAAGTTCCCAAGCTAAGGTATGTAGTTAGAAGCTTTGCAACGCCTTTGGATCCTTGGATTTCTGCTATCCTGTTGGGCCTTAACTCTTCCTAACTTTCTGCTGCACCCATCCGTCTTGAAATACTTCCCGACCCCACCGAAAGTCGTTTCTGTTATTCCAAGAAAGGAAACTGAATTGAGTGAATGAAATCTAAAATCATTGGTATGAATGACTTGTGAGAATAGATGGAATCTATCTTGGCAACAGTCTTGTTAGGCCTAGCTTTTTGTGTGCTGTTTTGCAATCTGCAACACTGCACACTTGACCCACTTTTTCATTGCCAATAAAATGAAACGGATGTACGCTTTTGTTGACCTTCACCCTTGTGCAGAGGCAAGGATAATTTTTTGCCCATTGGTTAAAAGCCATCGCTCTTCACCCGACAATCCTTTAAAAATAATCAGGTTGAGCTGTATTGGCTAATCAGGAGTAACGTGTGGAAATGTCTTCAGGTGGATACAAAAAAAGTTTCAAGATTATACTATTTGTGAAAATATATCGCCAGGTCAAGGATGGAAACAAAGGATTCATCAGGGAGTTAATGGAAGGAGGAAAATTCCAACTGTGCCTCGAAAATTTTCTTTCAACGTATACCTCCATTGTAAAATTTATACTAATAAATAGTCGTAATTCATAATTCCTATCATGAATACTTGGTCTGCCCTTGACTGTACATGTAGATAAGGCTGAGAATTTTTAGCAAATAGATTGGGCTTTTGAAAGAGTCAAATATGGAACTTGAAAATATAGTTTCCCAGGTAATGGTGGCGTTTCCAGCTGTGACTTGATTTTCCATCCTCTGGTAAAGGTATCATGCCAGTGAATTCCCAATATGTTCAGTCTTGTGCTAGATCATTTTTATGGTTCTTGGAATGAGGTGGCCAAATGGGTTCGCTATGCTGCTCATAGTTGTATAACATGCCTTTCTTATAAGATATCTTGATGTGGTATCCACAATTTGTTTTTTAGATCATTTAAGTCAATATGATCTTTGTGAAAATATTGAGTGATTTACCATAGTTTATGGATTGGTTGCTTTCTAGATTATAAGCGTGGAACCATGGCCAGTAGAAGAAGACCAAATGGAAGTCGCTATACATCCGATGACGATGTGGATTACTCCAGTGACCCAGCTATGATCGTGTACAAAGTTGGAATTTATGGTTGGAGGAAAAGATGTCTATACTTCCTCATTCTGCTCATCCTTATCCTAGGATTGATAAACCTTGCTTTAGTCATTTGGGTCATTAGAGTCCAGGATTTCTCTTTTGTGAGCACAATTCTATTCATTGTTGTATCTGAACCTAAATTGTCAACTGTTTGTACAGAGTGAAAAGCTGGATGGTTCAGATACTCAACCAATTTCTTTTTAAGTCATCTGAATGAACCAGATATCATGCCACTATTCTTGAGTGTTGACATAAGTCGTGTAGGGGATTTCTATGGCCCCACCATTTGAATATTCATCGGAATAAAGGCAAATAGGTAAATTGTGAAGAATGTGAGAGAATAAAAGAGGAAGATAATAAATGATGCTTTCACTCCATTTTCTAATAAAAAGATACCAATTGAGCTGTTTGCGACAAGAAACTGTCTCACATTCACTGTCTCAATGGTGTGATAGATCTGCAAGCATGTCCTAGTGCTTCAGGTTGATTGGAATGGCAAACGTTTATTGGAAGGATGATATGAATAAGGATAATTTCAGGAATCTCATGACATGGAAGTTGTTAAATTCCAATAACTATGTGACAAGTATGTGATACATTTCCAACAAGCTGAGCAGATATTTTGCAAGTAAGTTGTTGAAGTAAATTGTTTTCTCAATCATGGATTGGTGGCTTGTTTTTTAGGATGGAATGGGAAGGCTAAGGATAACAAAGAATGGCATCATTTTAGAAGGCCCTGCAGAATTCATTCAAACAGTCAAAGCAAGATACATAATGTCAAGAGGGGTAGGTTTTATTTGATCTGATCAATACATTCAATTTTTCCATTCAGTGGTGCAGTGATGTAGTGGCTAAGCATTCAGACTCATAACACAGTGGTTGTGAGTTCGAATCCCCCACATGTCCCAATAAAAACACTATTGTGAAAAAGGCAACAGGAAATGACCTCATAAAATCCATCCATTTCCTCAGAGCCTTGTCCTAGTTTGTGCTATGATCAAAATCAAGTATGTGACTCAGTTACAGTTACTTTTTCCATTAGATTGTACATTTAGACAGCGACATGAATGATTGTATTTACATGTGCACAATAAGTGTATTACAAGGGCAAATGATCTAAATGAAGTGGAGAAAGAAGGATGCAGTACCATGAAGTATTGTTCACCAATGAATATTTCTGAGAGAAGCAGCACCTGGTTTTGCAAAACATTTTTCCTGTTGCATGTAGACTCTTGCTCTTTGGACTATTTGAAGAACTGTCTGTAGCTGACTTCTTAAAGGAGCAAATCTCGCAAATGATACTGGGGTCTTAGAAAAAATGTTAAAAGGAAAAACGATCAAAAGAATTTGATCATATCAATATGCACTGTGCAACAAGCAATCAATGCTAGCTTATACTGCATTTTGTTTCTTTGATAATGTTGCATTTAATTCTGCAAAATGAGCTGAATTTGAACCAAATTGCTTCATATCCATTTTATCAAGAAATCATGTGCCATAAATATATCTTACCAGGCTTTACTAATTAGCTGGGTTTATGGTGCATTATTCTTGCACTATCAATATTCTTTGGATGTTAATTATTATGGAATACATAAAATAGTTGGCTCATAGGGCTATACTTGCAGTAAATTCCCAGTGCCTGTCTCAAGCTTAGGTAAATGGGGAGGGTTTATCAAAGGAAGGGTACCCAAGTGTAAAATTAGGTCACCTTTATGCCGGACTATGCAAAATGTGGGTTTAGAGTGGTTATCTACCCTGGTAATTTTTTGAAGTGTTAGTAAATTCCAGAAGAAACAGTAAAGATATGTATAATAATGCCACAGTGTAAGTGTGCAGACTCAGTACAGGAGTCATTGGTTGAAATCCTGTATTGTTTGCAGTGAAGCTGTCAGCAGTATGAAAGGGGGAACCACCTCCGAATTGGCACCTAAGCAAAAATTTCAGACACCTGTCTCTGGTTCCCGCTTGGTGTGCGATCAAGTGAGCTTTGCATTTGGTCTAATTAGCTTTCTATGCAGCATCTATGTATTGCATTCTTCCGCTTAAGGACAGTAACAAAAGTGATGGTATTTGTTTTCCTGCCAGAATTCTCCACTAAACATACAGTCAGCGAGAAATGTGACCATTTCGGCCAGGAGCAAGAGCAACAATCTGAGTGGCCAGATCCACCTTGGAAAAGAGGAGGTCATCATGAAAAGCAAGCGCATGAGAATTCTTGATGAGAATAATCGCAATCTGTTGTATGCAGATAAAGACAAACTAGAGATTAATGTCAAAGGAGTTGAGTTTGTTGGTAAGTTTATTTTTCATGCCAGGTTCAAAGAGCCTTGTATTTTGACATTGGCTTGTCCCATTCAATTGGGGCCGAAAAAGTGGAGTTTGGTGCCAGATATCACGCGAAGATGTGATGCAAAATGTGCCTAAATGTATAGGCAGGCAAATCTACATATGATTTCATCATGGGCTGCAGATCGAATTGAATCCAACGATTTACTTAAGCCAATCAATTGGTTCATCATTTCAGCTGGAATCACAGTCCTAGACGCCACCACCAACATCGAATAAAGTTACCAAAGCAAGTTGCTATCATTGTCAAATGAATAGCAGGAAGTCCCTCCTTACTGATGTGGCTACCACAGCTATGCCTAAATTGACATATCTAGGGCAATGGCAGTTTGTTAGCTGTTGATATTGAGTTTGAGTGTCTGATCTATGCAATCAAAGCCCCATTGTTTTGCCTGTTGGTGTTGACCACCATGGTATCTGGTTGCTATGAAAAGCCCCGTTTCTGCTCCGATGGGAATCTCGGGCTTGGGATCAGCGGTGGCGATTTGTCTCAAGTCAGAGTAGTCAGCTGCCAGCCAGTTTATAAACTTGATCTGATCTCTCTCTCCTCTTAGCCTTTCGCTTTCTTCTTTCTTCCATTGTTGAGGCTTTGTATAGGCCACCATGGCCTTTCCCCAACATGACTCACTAAAAGAAGACAAGGGCAAGGAACTACCCTCGTGCGCCCTCCGTGCCATTACCCTGTTTTAGTCGCCTTTGCGACAAGAAGAGGAAACACCAGCCCCATTCTACCACTAGAACCGCACTATGAGCTATGGCACTAGATATCTGGTTTTATTGCCAGCCAAGGACTTAACACATAGCCTCTGTTGTGCACATGTGTGTTGTAGTGTGCAACTAACTCTGTTCATCGCAGCTGCACTTAGGCGATTTCGTATATCTTTAGAATTTTACGAGGTGCGGTAAGTTTTGCTGTATTTTTACTTGCAAGAATACAGTTTCCGCTATCAGTATTTGCTTAGGCCGAATTTTTGAAGTTACTACTAAAAGGTGTGTGTTTTCCTGCGGTTTACTTTACTGCTTCAAAATCTTCAAAGATTCCCAAGATGTTGTCAATATGCATCTTTTAGTCCACCTATTGAGATCTAAGCCAATGACCACATGTCGTGGTAGCAAGATTCTCTGCTCGTTTCCAATTAAATAACTACCCAGGACATGTATTCCAAACACACGAGCTGTCGATGTTTCGGGTCCACTAGTGCCTTGTTCACACTTACGTAACAAGCCAAAGCACCGTCATGCCACGATACACTCTATTTCTAGTAGTTGATACCACCAGTAGTTTTAATTGAATTAGTAGTGGCAAGTGCACGTTTTCCCAGGGTTCTCGCTGGCCTCATTTCGATAAAAACGGCAGGTACTCATGATGCAGTCCATTAGTGCAGTTTTTCGCAACACTTATGCGATGAATGCACGAAAAAAGGAATAATTCAACAGAGTGCAACTGGCCATTCATTTCTACGATTACCTTTGAGGAAATTTGAAGCCAGTACAGTTAACGAAACAAGAATAATTCGGTTTGTCCAAGGAGATGAAACAGTACTCTAAGATCTGCATATCTACTTTGATCACCTGAAGCAGTTGGTAAGACTCGTAGAGATGGTGGAGAAATTTATTTCCTAAAATTTCATCTTACAGTTCCCGATGGTTTAAGGTTCGATTCGTCTATACAGACGCCGCTGGTGTCTGCTGGTGAGAAGCAAGTACTTTCTCTAGAATCACCCACGAAAACACTGTACATGAATGCAGCGCAGGGCGTTAAGATTACTTCGATTGCAAATGACATGACCATTGATAGCTTGTTTGACATTGCCATGGTTTCAAAGAAAGGAAAGGTACGTCTTAACTTTGAAAGTTCGTTTCAAATGTAGCGCTGTCAGCTGTCGATTATAGTTGATGACTGATTTGACCCAGGTTCTCTACAACTTCTACGACGAATCCTGCCTTCGTTAATATAGACCAGACTCGTTTCATAGTTAGGCTCTTCAATAAGTGATTTGATCTTTTCATGTGATCTCCTCCTCAACTGTTCGAAGCCAAACATATAAAAGTGACCTTATCAATGAAGCCATTCCCCCCAGCTTTACGCGTGTACGATTCTATGTGGTACCCATACGTTTTGGTATCTTTTCTTGCCAGTACTTGACAGAAATAATTTTTATTATCAGTTTACAGGGTTTACTGTCAAATGGCTATGTTACTTTGATGGTTTTATTAACGGTAGTGACAGATTAATCATGACATCATCAACCTTCAAATATGCATGTCTCTTTGTTGGAAGCAGTGATTGTCCATGCATGAGCATCGATGGGACGGACACCAGACTGTCCTATTCATTTCTTGCTGTCCAAGCTGCTTCTTCCAATCAATTAATTCATATTGAACCACTTCATAAAACGTAAGAGCTGTTGAAACAGTGCATGGTCTGGCTCTCTCTGATAGTCGTTACCACGTGTTTTTAACGTTCCATATTAAACCTGGTACGTCTCATTAGGCTTTAGAAAGTGATTTTAGCGATTTTAACAGGGAAAACTGCCTCTAATTCTACCGTAATTGTTTTAATAGACTTTCAGCCTGAGGTTTTGGGTCGAAAGCAGCAGGTATTTGGCGCCTGGAAATCAATCATAGAAAATTTTTCCGCATAATGTCTAGTAAGGTAAATAGTATAAACATAATTTATATTTCTTCAGATTGTAATGAACTCGTCGAGCATTGTTTTCAACAATCTAAAGGCTAGTGATACATCTGGGACTTTGCGTACCTATCCAGACGCAAGAGAGGTATGCATGTGTGCCGATGGCAGCCTGTTTTTGGCCCCGTCAAATTCTGGTTCCGATCGCTGCTTGGTAACATCTGGTGTCTGCTAAAACTGATGCGCTACTGAATTTTCTATTGTGCAACTTGTGTTCCTTAAAGATCATCGAACGCTTTAACAAATGAAGCCGACATCTTCTCCTGTGGTAAGAGGCAAGCACATAAACGGCATGAACTCGGTTTCTGTGCCCTTAATGTCGCAGCATGAGGCAGCTGTTTAATGCGTTCAATTGCCATCGCTAGCTCAAATAGCTACATTCACACTGCTTTCGGTTCCAATCCTATACCGTTCATATCACCGTATTTTTCCAGCAAAATTCATGGTATTTCTATGTATCAAATGAGGCTTCTTTCCAATTAGCCCTATTGTGAGAAGCTTCATAACAGGGAACAACCCACAATGCATCGCTATTAGGTTATTCGAGGTCTCATTACTCGCAGTCTACAATTGAAACGGTCCCTCTGCGCGCTCTCTCTCTAGGCTCTTACCCTCTCTCCGTATTCTGCACACCTAAACCAGAATTATTTTGCTGGTAGGAGTTTTGGGCGACTTCGAAGCGCAACGTGATAGAAGTAACACCCTAGTGAACAAACATCTGCCATCTTTAATTTGCTTCCCGTTCGTGTGAAACTCTCTGTAACATACTGTATTTCAAGCATTGTATTTGCAGTGGTTTTTAGTCACTTATTTCGGCTAAAAATTTTACCCAAAATCTACAATATTAGTAATAAAATTTTGATATATATTATTCGTAGTTGTCATAGTGAAAGCTGTTCCTTTTCAGTAGGCTTTAAATCATAGACTTTTTATACCTCATTATTGACCCTTTAACTAGAAGTATTTACAAACTACCCCGTTTCATATCCCGTCGCAGAGTTTGAATTTCACTTAGATTTTGGCTAAAGATATAGTTCATTGGAGTAGAAAATTCGAGATGGTATCATTAGGTATAACGATATTTTTCGTTATCGTGTGTACGTAATGGCTGAAATGTATCCGAATTCAATACTGGCGACAAAAATTCCTATCTTTTTGCAGCAGAAAATATATCCCCAATAAGTTCGTGCACTTAGGAACTTAGCATCTTTGGAGCAAGCACGCTTTTACAGATTTCGAGAAATGGACGTTGGATGGATCCATAATTGATTTCTAATTTCTCCGTGTATAGATCTTTTCGTTGGAAGGTTTCGAAGATTTTCATTGCCGATTACAAAAGGTTGGCTCGTAATATCAATGGTGAATTTTAGGAAGTATTCTTTAAAAAGAAGCGTCCAAGAAGCTCCATCAAGCAAAATTTACACATTTGAAATATGACGGGATCTAAAAACTGTAAATCAATAGCTAAAAAGATACGGTTATGATATAAAATTTTTCAGGTCGTCATAATCTGACACTAGACTACTGTTTTTATAAGTAAAAGCATTTTATCGGAATTGTCGTAGAGACTGATAATCCGTCATCTATGCTGCCTGCCTTAACGGTTCATACGCTGTATTGCAGTATTTAATCAATTCTAAGTTTTTTACTTTTGTAGTCAGTAGAACTAATAATAAGGGGGTGTTTTTGTAGCTGTATCTTAGATTTGTACTTGAGCATGTAGCCTTTTGTAACATATTTAATTATTTCAATGCTATAGATATTTACCTCATTTCACAAACGTATTCTAATAAAAAAGACTCAGAATTTTCGCTGTAATGAGCATTTTCTTACAGGTTATCCTGTCGAAAGAAATTCCGTCTTCATTATTACTGTGATAAGTACCGGTGAGGCTAACCATGGCTTAAAATCGGCAATGCCGTGCGATCTCTGTCGCCTCTCACTATAGAATAGAATTATTCAAACATTTCATTGGACACAACTGAAGCCAAAAGCTATCCGTGTGAAAGACTGAATTAAGTCTCATGTCATCTGTATTACTGAACGTTGGGACTTATTCATTGCAACATTAAGCGCTACTAAGCAAACTGCACTTTCTTAACTTGCATATGACAATATTAGCCAGCATATTGCAACACATTCGTTCTGTTCTATTAAGGAAATAATCGAATTTTAACATTGCATGTAGGAATCTGCTGATGTATTTTGAAGTAAGGCTGTGAGCAATGAGCTAATGTCACAGCTGGCGCCTTTTTCTATCTTCTGTTCCTCAAATTTCTCTTTGTCCAAGGGGATATCAGGTAAGTCTGCATTAGTGGTATAAAGACAGTTCTTTTCACCAATTTTTGACAGGTACAACCTGGTTTCTCTAATAGCTACCATTGGCTTAACCAAGTACTTCAGAAACGGCCATTTGATGGGCAGTGCGATCTGCAGTTGACGACAATTAATATTCTTCATCTGAACTGAACAATTCTAAACTTCCCATTTCAACCTTCTTTGCTTTGCTCATGCTGGCCTTTTTCTGGGATTTGGAAATGTTCTTTGTCTCATAGACAAGCTTCTGTTTTGCAAAGTCACTGGCACTTCTTGCGCGAAGGCTGTAGCGAGATGCTGCTGGAATGCTGGAATCCTAAAGTGTAAAAAAATATCATTTAGCAACGTGCTGGTGTACGTGTTGATGCAGGGTTTACTATCTCAGTGTCATCATGTGGACTAGAAGAAGTAAGTTAGCTTTTTGCTCACAAAGTAAAGTATTGTGAAGTTTTTCATTCTCTTACGAAGTTTATTTTTCTTTTCTTCATACACATGATTCTACCTAGATGCCAAAGGTAGAAATTTTGGACACTGAGAAGCTTTTTTGCTTATCGAGCAGTGTCCAGGTCCTTCCTCTCGATGTGACCACACCTCGTGATTCCTACGCCCGGAATTACAGAGAGCTGGCGACTCTCCTCACTCTAAGTGAAAGTTAAGCTGAGATGGGACTCGAACCACTGACCATAGGATCAATGCGCAAGAATCTTACCATTGAGCCATCCTGACACCTTAAGAAGTGGACCTTTGATGTGAAGATTTGAAACTGGGCATACGACTTATAAAGATCACTGTTTTGCCAACCAACCTTCACATCATTCGAAGAATCAAAACAAGCATGAATATACTATCATTGAGAAAGGCTGGGATGAAATTGGACGTGGCCTGCATGGAGGATGAACGGCAACAGTGAAATGCAACAGAAGAGGTCGCCCAAAAAGGAGATGAATTGGCGACATCTCAGAGTGGCATGGAAGGTGCATTTACGAGCTTTCGCACATCACACAGGGTGTCGCTGAATGGTGGGTAATGATCGAACTCACGGCTATCAAATAACCAGGAAAACAAGTAAGCAAAGTAAGTAAGCGAGTAAAGCAGTAAGTAAGCTTATATACATATCTTCACTCTAACAGCTGTATACAATGAAAAAGTGAAATCGGTACTCAAACAGGATACAAAATTGCTGATAAAGCAGGTAAATTGATTTCCTTGAAAGCAAATACATGTGTACCAAGAAGCGCATTATACCGGAAATCCTTAGTCATAAATATATATATAAATAAATATATAAAGTCATAAATATATATATAAATAAATATATAAAGTATTTAAATTTAGACATATAGATGTATATATTTATAAACACAAATACATATATATTTTATATATATATTTATATATATATGAAAATTTATATATATATATACTTGTTGAATATAGATATCAATGCACACACCACACACACAGAGACACACACACACACACACACAAATATATATATATATATATATATATATATATATATATATATATATATATATATATATATATATATATATATATTGAACATTTGTGCGTGGCCATGCCTCAGATAATATGTGTGTGTGTGTATATATATCTATATATATATATAGATATATATATATATATATATTTATCACATAGAGGGTGCTGTCTTCACCACCATATGGTGCTCTATGTATATATATTTATATATATATATAGATATATATTTATATAGGTATAGATATATATTTCTATATATATAGGTATAGATATATATATATATATATATATATATATATATATATATATATATATATATATATATATATATATATATATATGTAAGTATGTAGGTATTGGGATGTAGCCTGCTGATCGATTATTGCTTCAAGGTATCAACTTCAAGGTAAATGCAAAGTTATGTTTCTAAGCTTGTTTTTGTTAAGTAAGCAAGTAGGAATCAGCTGAAATTACTGCTGGCAAGAGCGTGTGCATGCCGTTGAAATTGAAAACATATGTACTAAGTCATGAGGTCGTATGCACAGAGGGCCAAGGGTTTTTCAACTAATTGTAATGTGTGTAGTGCTGAATGATAATTGAGCAAGTGCGTCTTAAAATGGCGTAAATAAGGAGAGGGGCATTTGAGTAGAGGAGTCTTCTCTTCTGTCACCTTTAACTTTTCCTGGGGATTTTGTTTCGGATTGCTTGGCGGAATCCCACTTTGAAAACGCTTCGTCCTTTCGGGAAATGTTCTTTGTTCACAAATATTATTAGAATCATATAATGACCGACGGGGAGGGCGACGACTCCTCAATGAAACTGACATGAAAGGGACGCCACAGTTCAGATTAATGCATTAATCCTTAAAAAACGCGCCTGCCGGGGATACTGAAACAGTGTTTAACGCTTCAAAGCATACGCCGCAAGCCTGGAAAATCATTAACCAGCTGTGACTATCACCAGCTCATCAAGGTCGGAAACATTTCGGGAACTCATCAACAATCAGTATAAATAGAACACCTCCAGGAGAGAGGTCCGACGGATTTCGATAAACGGACAGCTGACCACGCGAAATGTTCTCGAACAAGCCAACATTACTACGGGGAAGTAACGAGTAAAATCTGGAAAAGTGTAACTTTATTGTGGTTTAAGACCTGACTGTCGTGTTTTCATGTTACCAACAGCGAAATCGTTAACTTTCATCATGGGCAAGTACTTGGAAAGCTCTCTCGTCAAAAATCCATCGTTATTAGAATGAAAAAATCTTGTGATGCTTGCAGTTCATTGTAGGTCACCAATCCTTTACGAGCAATATGAAGTGGCTTTTCATTGAGTTTATTGAACAGAGACGAAAGTACATTAATTTACATATGCGCTCATTCCTGGTGCTTGAAGACAACACTACGGAATTTTCCGAGTTGTTGGTTAAATAGCCTATCTATGTTCCAATGGAGGCACTGGTAATTTTGAAACCGGTCATTTTAGGAGGTAGCACCTCCTTAGAGATCCCGAATCTAGGACCTCAGCTTCGCCTTCATTTCCACGAATTGTCTCACTAGAACAAGGAAAAGACAGCTTCATAATGAAGCCTTGCACCCGCCTTTTTTTCTGCAGCTCACAACATTTTCCTGAATAGCCGCCTGTTTTAAATAACAAGGTCAACTTTTTCTCCCTTCGATCTAAAATTGCTTTCTTGTTACAAATGCAGCATCATATCTTTGCAAACCCAAGGGCGAGTGAAGCAAGCAGTCGCAGTAGAACTTAATCCTCGCATCTGACTCTCAATGTAGTATGCAACTGAAAAGTACGCTGTACGTCAACTTTGAAGCTTCATACTGACAGAGGGCTGCATTCGCGGGCTGTCCCAACCGTCGGTTTTTGTAAAAGCAGCAATCCAAATCTTCAAAAAGGTCTGCATGCAACAACAACGTTCCAACGAAGTTTTGTCTTTAGTGAGGTATTGCGGGGAAAGGCCATGGTAGCGTATGCAAAGCCCCAACGAAGAAAGAAGAAAGTGAAAAGGCTGGGAGGGAGATAAGGTCAGGTTTATTGATCTTGGATTTGAAAGAGGGACACTTGTAGGATTCGGGAAAGTAAGCAGATGACAAGACGTCCCATAAGATGTAATTGTGTGGAAGTTGGGACAGTAGTAAGAGGACGCGTCTACTGCGCGGGAGGTTGCAAGTTTGAGGCACGTTCCGTCTGCCCACCTGGCAGTACCTGGCAGTACCTGGCAGTACCTTTTGTCTTCCGTAAAGCCACAGCTAAGGCGGGGCGACAAAATCAACTGACCATCCCGCCCCACAATACTGTGGCTTAGGAGGTTACCTCTCTAACAGGGAGCAACTCGACACTCCTGTATCCAGCACTGGACTTTAAGTTACTTTTTATCGCTGTATGGGACCTCTGTAGAAGGGACTTTATTGAGAATATATCTGTTCTAATGGTTATCTAGCATAAAGCCGCTATACAGTAGAAATCTTTAACTGTACATTCATTAGTATATTCTAATTGGACGTGTCATCATGAGAAGTACAGCGGTAAGGTTCAATGAAGAAGTTTCGACAGTGGTATTATAAAAGTACGAACTTACGTCTCTGCTGGTAATTTTCCCTTTATCACCATGCACTTTTCTTTTTTTTGATTTTGTGTTTCCTTTAACGAAATTTTCCATTGAGAACCTTTTATGTTTTAGTATTTTGCCAGGCACACCCCCGTCACCATCAGATTCATCTGAGAAGAGGGCCCTTTCCATAGGGCTCAATTCAGACTGACTTTTAGGATCTGCTGTGTCTTCTAGAGAAACATCTGATTCAAACTGCAGTGGCTCACATGTAGAGACAGGTAAGTTGGCATGTTTTGTCACAACAGGAGTGGATGATGTTAGGTGATCTTTTCCACTAGATGAGAAGGGCAAAAATATGTTAAATAAAAGAAAAACATCAGACTCGTATCTACAGCTAATTGAGGCAGAGTGTATCAGAAAGCTTAAACTGTTTTTGCATTTCTGGCACTTTATTGTGACATGCTGTATTAAAAATGTTGACCCAAAATCTATTGTCTCCAGTGCATCTGTAATAAAATTCAAAACTTCCTCTATGATTTCAAACTTTGGATTTGAGAATACAAATTTCAACCAGAGTTATAAGATTCTGATTATGAACAGGTTTAGAATAACACTAATGTATGTCTTACCTATTGCTATCAATGCAGTTGGCATGTTTTGTCACAACAGGAGTGGATGATGTTGGGTGATCTTTTCCACTAGATGAGAAGGGCAAAAATATGTTAAATAAAAGAAAAACATCAGACTCGTATCTACAGCTAATTGAGGCAGAGTGTATCAGAAAGCTTAAACTGTTTTTGCATTTCTGGCACTTTATTGTGACATGCTGTATCAAAAATGTTGACCCAAAATCTATTGTCTCCAGTGCATCTGTAATAAAATTCAAAACTTCCTCTATGATTTCAAACTTTGGATTTGAGAATACAAATTTCAACCAGAGTTATAAGATTCTGAGCATCAACAGGTTTAGAATAACACTAATGTATGTCTTACCTATTGCTATTAATGCACCCATTCCCATCAACACTATGAACTGTTGTTTCCTTTCTCCTTTCCTTGAACTTAGCTTCCTGAATTTTAATCAACCTTTCTTGAATGTCACAAAGAATCTTGTTATTCATTCTGTTAAGATCTTTGTATTGGATTGCAAAGATAAGTACCGTCAACAATGAAACCCCAATGAAAGGATATCTTGCAAGCCATAAAGTCTTGTGAATCCATTCCTACAACAAAAAGAGCATAACTGATCATTCTGAATGGTACCCAGGTCAGCTAGGAAAAGATGTTTTTTTAGTAAATTGTGTTGAGGAAAGGCAATCATAGCCTTTCACTTTCTTCTTTCTTCAATGGTCGGAGCTTTGTACAGGCCACCACAGCCTTTCCCCAACACGACTCACTGAAAAGAAAGGGAGATTAGATCAAGTTTATTGATCTTAGATTTGAAAGATAGCAAGTTGCAGGATTCAGGAAAGCAAGGAGGCAAGACGCTCCATAATGTATTAAATTAATGGTTTCAAACACTTAAAGAAAAAAAGATGGTGAAAATGTACCTCTCAGTAAACATTGTAGCACTACATGTAAAGTATGCATGTTATAAAAGTAGCTCTATTTGCCAAGTGTATGAAATGATTTATGAAAATAGCTAAGTAAAATCTGAAGCAGGAATGAAAATGTTTAAATTTCTGGGTGCAAAATTTTTAACAAACTTCCCAACAAAATGCTATTCCTTTATCATAATTAGTATTAATCAAGGTAAAAATATTGTAAATGAATTATTCAATAGGACTATGGAAGCTCTATTGCCAAATAATATTACCCATGGACTCGAGTTGAGGGTTTTCAGGATATGTTTGCAGAGATGAACGTTTAATATTCTATAGACGGATTGTTCAGGGCAGAATTAGCAGCAATAGAAGTAGTTTTGAACTTATCATGAAATGAAATACATCGCCATATATGATGACTAATAAACGAAGCCAACAAGGCTTTAACTTCTTAGTTCTTTGATTGATGTCTGTGTTTAAAAATCTTCAATATTCCCATTGTTTTTGTTTGTTGGCACAGTTTCATTGGCTTTGTCCCTATTTGTAATGGTCCTAGTAATTCTATTAGAAGTAGAAAAGTAGCAGCAGAAGTAGTAGCAGCAGAAGTAGTAACAGCAGAAGTAGTAACAGCAGAAGTAGTATGAGCAGAAGAAGTAGCAGCAGAAGAACTAGCAGCAGAAGAAGTATCAGCAGAAGTATTATCAGCAGAAGAAGTATCAGCAGAAGTAGTATCAGCAGAAGAAGTAACAGCAGAAGTAGTATGAGCAGAAGAAGTATCAGCAGAAGAAGTATCAGCAGAAGAAGTAGTATGAGCAGAAGATGTAGCAACATAAGAAGTATCAGCAGAAGAAGTAGCAGCAGAAGTAGTAGCAGCAGAAGTAGTATGAGCAGAAGTAGTAGCATCAGAAGTAGTATCAGCAGAAGAAGTATCAGCAGAAGTAGTGGCAGCAGAAGAAGTAGCAGCAGAAGTAGTATCAGCAGAAGAAGTAGCATCAGAAGTAGTAGCAGCAGAAGAAGTAGCTATAATAGTAGTAGAAGTAGTGGTAGAAGTAGTAATAGTACCAGCATCCATAGTATATGTAGTAGGAGTAGTAGGCATTCCCTGGATTCTGCTCTTGGAGAAAAATCCACCTTGCACATATAAGTACTTAAATTCAACAGATCAATACAGCATCAGGAAATAGAATAAAATGCTATATTGAAGTCTTGGCTGAGATGGGATCCCTTCTGCTGGTGTGGGATGCTATGGAATGCTTCTCCTGCCAATGTTGGATGCTCCTGCTGATGCGGAATGCCATGGAATACTTCTTGCTGATGTGGGATGCTCCTGCTGGCGTTGAATGCAGTGGAATGCCTCTCCTGACGAGATGGGATGCTCCTGCTGATTTGGGATGCTGTGGAATGCTTCTCCTGGCAAAGGCAGTAAGTATGAGGACATCTCTTTGGGTGTTCATGTCCAGATTGGTGATCAATCGTTGTGGCCACCTCCAGCGTGTCCAGGTACTAATTTATTGGCTGAATTAATGAAAATGATAATAACAAGAAAAATAATATCACATTCATCATCATCAATCGGGCGCACCGAATCCACATAATTTCTCCATAGCTCTGTCTGACATGGCTGTGCAGAGTTCTTCGTTTGTAACGCTGGTATCTTGAGTGAGGAGGGTGACATAGTCAAGTTTAGGTCCACCAAGTCTTCTGTAACCATGTTTTGGCTTCCACAGTATTAGGTTTGCAACAGTCTCCTCACTTCCATAGCAGTGGCCGGCTAGACGCAATGGTCGTTGCTGTATAACTGAGGAGATCTTAGGAAGATCACCGTTTAAGTTTTAATTTGTTACGTGTTGTCTCCAGTTGATGTTAAGAGCATGGCAAAGTAGGCGAGTGCATGTGCCGCCGATTTAACTATTCACTGTTTTGGTCATGGTCCATTGCTTCAGTGCCGATAGCAAGATTCTTTCTACATTTGAGCAAAGGAAATTGATTTTTAGTTTGCGTGGTAGATCGGATTTCCATATGTTGTCAAGTTTTCTTATTGCTGCCCAAGCTTGTGCTTTTTTTGTCTTTGTGTCTTTTTCTGAAATGTCCACCCAAGAGCCCAAATATTTGAAATCTTTCACTTTTTGAGTGGCTTTCATTATCAAGAATTGTGTTGTTTCTCGGACTCTGTGTGTTTCATCTCTCGTTTATCACATTCATACAGGCTTAGATTGTTCAGAAAATGATGTTATCAATCAGGGATCTGTCTTAAGTATGCTAAATAATATGTGCTGCTGAGAGAAAAAGAGAAGAAGGAGAAATAAGATAAATGCATGAAAACAAAAAAGTCAAAGTTAAAATCTCTGCGTAAGGTTTTAAATCTTAATATCAATGTTTCTGATTTCATTTCCTCTGTCAATCTATCAAGTGTTGTAGCTCCTTGATAGGAAAAGGTATTCTTTCCTGTATCCCATCTAGCCTTATGCAAGACAAAATTCTTTGTGATCAAATTAGATCTGAATGCATGATACATACATTTATAGGGATGTGAAGGTTGTTGCTTGCAGGAGGATGGTTAACAATCATCTTCTCTGCGAAGACCAGGAAACCACAAAAGAACATTAGGTAGATCCTAGCTTCTGAAGTTCTTTGAAAGTTGGTTACCAAGTAGCAAGAAACAATGGAGATGATGTAGAATGCAACCGATTGCAAAGTAATGAATTCACCAAGCAGCATGGTCTGCAGTTCTGCGAGCTTCTTAATGCTACTGAAAATACCATCGAAAGTGCGACTGAATATGGCTTGCTGCTCATCTGCTCTCTGCTTCATTTGATCAAATGCAGCCTTTGCAGACTCTGTCGAATTTTCCAAGGTTGCTTTCAGCTTCTCTTCATTTTTTAATATCTTTTGCTGGTTTAACAACGACTTGTTCTGGGATTCTAGGACCAGGTCTTGATTTATCAATGACTTGTCTAGCTTTTCAATGGTTTCCTCTGTCGTCGAGGACAACATGGAGATCGTTTCAGCAGTTTTCTGCCTCCAGATTTCACTTTGCAAATAATAACATATACTAGTTACATGAGTAAAGAATTCTGTATAAGCAAGGAATGAAGTGAAGTCCTCTTCCTTCATCGCTCTTGTGCACCTTTGAAAATCGGCCTTGTCTGTACAATTATACGTTTTCATCCCTGACTTTTCGAAGTGACAATTAGAAAATTTTATTGCCAAAATGCTTTGCTCAATATCATTCATCTCGCTGCACTTAAGCTGCAACTCTTCGACAGCTTTCATCCAGCAAGGACTGTTTTTAGACTGGTAACTTTCAAGCTGCACCTCTCCACGTCTAGCGACATCATCGTTTAGGCCTAAGTCCTCCAATGTATCTTGCGATCGCACTGAACCCTCAAGATCTTTACCACGTGAAAGGTGCAAAAAAAGAACAAGGCAAACAGCTAGATTCTTATATCCTTGCACACGATGGCAATACATGACCTTTTTTCAAAACTTGCTATAAAGAATGAGGCACAAATCACGCAAAAGTATAGTCTACAAATCCCTGCCAAATTTCCAAGAAAACTCTAGGGCCGTATCTCCTCCACATCTACGACTTCCAGTGCTGGGTATCATTGGAGATCTACGAGTACACACTTCTTCTTCGGGTGCCATGTCAGGGACTGACGTTGGCTACCATTTCTCTGAAACCAATCCGGTCACCCGTACGCCGCAAAAGTTCCACTGCACTGTATCCCGTAGCCGATGCCAGTCCCCCCATGTAGTCCAGCCTTCTTCCGCGCCCTCTTTCCCCCTCTAACTTCCCTTCCAGAACCAGCTTATGAAGCCCTTCTTTCCTGACTGCATGGCCCACAAATCTCAATTGCCTTCTCCGTATGGTCACCATCATACTTCTTGTCATACCACACATTTCAAGCACCCGTCCATGGCTCATTTTCTTTACCCACGTTATCCTCATCATCCTTCGATAGCACCACATTTCCATTGCTTCTAATTTCTTTATGCAGCTTTTGTTTACAGTCCAGCTTTCGCAGCCATATAGCCATTCAAAAACCATGATCTTCGTTTTCTTTTTGCTTATAGTCAGACCTCTTTTAGCGCTTTCACTTTGCTGTGATGTGAGAAGCTCCTATAGATCTTCTGCGCTGTCAGCCATCAACACTGTGTCGTCCGCATATTGTATGTTGTTCTTCGATGAGCCATTAATCTTGATACTCTGAGTTTGGACGATTCTGCGCATAATGTTTTCTGCATACAGTGAGAATAGGTCCGGGAAAGAACACAGCCTTGTCTGACGCCTCGTTTTATTTGGGCCCATTCACTAAGATCTCCGTTGATGGAAATGGCCGCGATTTGTTCCTTGTAGAGATTGTTCAAAAGTCGAAGATCTTTCTCATCAATTCCCAGAGCCTTCAAGTCTTTCATCAGTACCTCATGCTCGACTCGGTGAAAGGCCTTTTCATAATCGATGAATGCGATGTGAATGTCAGTTTGCATCTCAATTGATCTTTCTCCGAGAATTCTAAGAACAAATGGCATCTCTTGTACCGCAGTCTTTCTTAAATCCAAATTGTTCTTCACTGATTTCAGGTAAAGGCTTATTTCTTATTCCTCGCATGATGATTCTGAGGATAATCTTCGTAATGTGGCTCATGAGACAAATAAGACGATAGTTCGCACATTCGAGAAGGGCGCCTTTTTGGGAAGTGGAATGAAAACAGACTCTTTCATCTGCTTTGGAATAGTTCCAGTCCTGTAGATCTTGTTTGCAAGATGGCATATTTTCTTGACACTAATTTCTTTGCTTGCAATTGTGGCGTGTTCAGGTGCTAAGAATTAGGCCATAATAACGACACGGATTTCTGCTGAGCGTAGTATCTCTTCAATTCCGAATAACTGCCTAAATTACATTGTAAGATGGATATTTATTTATTGTTGTAAATCACGTCAATCAACAGGCACACAAATAGCACATGACACAGGAAGTACAAACTTCTCAACACAGCTAGACAACATGGTTACAGGAAAGATAATTAACATAACAAATTTGCACATTTATAATATGGCGCCCAGCTAGTTGGCGCAACATTACACAATGAGCATTTCGGCAGTGATGTTGTCATTTCCGGGTGACTTTCCAAACTTCATTTCTTTTAACGCTGCTACTACTTCGGATTCCAGGATGTCGTTATCTGTGAGTTCGCTGGTTTCATCAAAGGCGAGCATGTCACCTGTGTCATCAAAAAGATCTCCTATATATTCGGTCCAACGATCTAGGATGTCTTGTTGTTCGATGACTACTGTTCTATCCTTCTTTTTCAGTGCTGCGTTGGCTGGTCTGCATGACTTCTTAGACATTCTCTTGATATTCGAGTGCATTTGTTGTATGTTCTTCTTTTCCAGGTCTTCTAGTTCTTCGCACTGCTCTTCTATCCATTTCTCTTTGGCTTTTCTACATTCAGCTTGTATCTTACGATTCAGCTCTTTGTATATTGTTGTTTTTTTGTTTTTGACGGATCTTCTTTTCTTCATCAGCTCTATCATATCATCATTCATCCATTTTTGTTTCTTGTCTCGTGCTTTTGGTGGTATGATTTGTTGTGCCGAACGTATGAGTGCATCTTCTATGTGTTTCCAGTCGTCTTCAGCGGTGGTGTTATTTTGATCTCGTTAGAAAGTTGCTCAAAACGGTTCTTCACTTCAACAGCATAACGTTCTCTTGTGTCACTATCATTATTTAGGATGGATATGTCTAGTTTGGGCTTGGACTTTGGCTTTTTCAATTTCTCATTTTACACACTATTTCTGCCATCAATAGATTATGATCGCTGTTGCAGTCTGCACCTGGATATGTTTTGCAAGATTTGACTGCATTCCTGTATCTCTGGTTAACATGGACATAGTCTCTCTTTTTTTTCCTTTTTTTTAGTGGGTTATGTCGAGGAAAGGCCATGGTGGCCTATACAACGCCCCAACAAAGGAAGAAAGAAGAAGGCGAGCAGCTAAGAGGATAGAGAGATTAGATCAAGTTTATTGATCTTAGATTTGAATCTGGTTCTTAGTTTCTTCATCTGGACTTAGCCAAGTGAATAGCCGATGCTTGTGTTGTTTGAATCAGGTGTTTGTCACAATGAGTTCTTTTTCTTCACACCATTCTACCAGTGTGTCTCCACGTTCGTTTCGATTACCAAGTCCATGTGGTCCTACAGTTTGATTCTGTCTGCATTCACCAATTTTTGCGTTGAAGTCTCCCATGACTATCTTCATCTCGGATGCTTTGCAGATGGACATGGCTTGCTCGAGTTGGTCGTAGAAGGTATCGAGCTCTGCTTCTGATGAAGTCGATGTTGGCGCATATGCCTCAGTTATGTTGATGTTCACCGGTGTTCCTTTTAATTTGGTTACCATGACTCTGTCTGAGATGGTCCAGCATCCAATGATTGACTGCGCAAGTTCTTTTTTCATGATTATTCCAACTCCTCTTGCATGGGCGTCTCCTCCAGAGTAGAGAATTTCTTTGTTGTCTTAAACGAATCTTCCATTTCCAGTCCACCTCGTCTCACATACTCCGAGGATGTCAAGGTTCGGTGTATCCATTTCTTGCTTGAGGTTCTCCAACTGCCCTGCCATGAAAAGAGTTCTCACATTCCATGTGGCAATTCTGATAGCATCAGTTCTTGAAGTTTTAACAGCAGTAGCTTGATGACGGTCCAAATTTCCCTGCTGTTCAGCATCATTTCGACCGGGCGAGCTTCCACTGGATGTCTGGATGTCTGCACAGTGGCCGCCTTCACTCCGTTCGGGGTTTTTCTTTTTGGTTTCATTTTCATGGTTGTACTAGGGAGTGATTCTGGAGTAGTTTCCCGTTGCTTTCTCCAGCAGCAGTAGCCGTCACGCGGCTGATTGATCCTAGCCATTGTCTGTGCTGTGCACACATCATCTGCCAAGCATCTGTGGACAAGAAGCCATCAACCGGAGTATCCAGTCTGCCTCCTCATCTAATCCACCACCTGCGCTACCGTGGCTTCGCCGTGACCCCGGCATGGGAGGCTTCTAGGGTGCTGCCCTTGCCCAAGGGGGCCCCAGGGTGCAGTTTAACGTCGTACCCAGGACAGCGAGTACATAGAGCATGTATAACATTGTATGTGTTTCGTTGAATAACTCTAATTATAGACGTTATATATTAAAATGCTGACAAACAATGCTTTTTATTATCCGCTGCATTTCCATTATTAAGTATATGATCGTTCGTTCGCTAGCTGAGTAAAAGTTAGAGAAAAACAGGGTAACAAAAGGACGTCTGCTAACCTGGGCACTTTATACCTTGCTAACCGGGACATTTAATCGTGCTAACCAGGAAACTGGTGAAAAGAAACTTTAGAGAGACCATCATAAGTGAGTCTAGTTTGTTGATAGTTAATTGTCAATTTCGAACTATTATTCTGTAACTTCGTAGTCTGTAATCTTTATTCATTTTGCTGTATTTATATATTTCTTAGGTCGACTAAAATCACTCTAAAAGCCTATATAATTTAGTCGTTGATCTAAAGCCTGCCTGAATGAACCAGTATGACCAGTCTATCTTCTTCAATAGCCTCCTCGTACAAAGTGGGGTTGCCAGTTTGCAGTGTCAAGCATCAATTCCACATCTTCATGACGGACTAGCTCGGGGCTCTGTGGTAAAGTGCTCAGGGCCGCCGAGAACTAGGACAGGCCCCAGGGCAGCTAATGGAAACGGGCCCCCTTCTAAATTTCACTTTGATATAATTGCAACCAGTAACAGAACAAAGCAGCTTCAGTTTCTTACGGGCCCTGGGGCAGTTGCCCTGGCTACCCCCGCTCTCGGCGGCACTGAAAGTGCCTCCTTGCAACCTATGTCTTTAGTCGTCTTTTACGATACACGCTGACACTAGTCTACCCGGGGAACCATGCGAATATCATGCGATGAAAAAGCTTTCCCATTTGAATCTTTGAATGGATATGATTGCGTTTGACAAAATGCACTTTGCCCAGCAGGGAATCGGCCAATGCATCATCTTATAAATATAATGCTAACTCTGAATCCGATGCTCTCTCCCATTGACTTCTAACATAACGCGTTTAATCAAGCAACACGAATTACATATCTTTTTGAAAATTTCTTTCGTGTAAGCTGTGGCTTCCAGTCATCAAATCAGTTACTGAAAATTCTGCAGTAAACTTGTGTTCTGTATTCTCTGCGGAGAGCATTGCCTCCTTCCCGCACAGCCCAGTGCTGCGCCTTCCAAGAACAATACAGAAACCTATTCTCGGTTTCCCGTCAAGAAAGGAAATTCTAGGTCTACTACGATTTATGCAAAAAGGTGAGGTCTTGATTATGGTGTTGCCGATGCGTATACTTCTTGATGCTTGATTTTCATAAGTATCTGATATTGATATTGATTGGAACGGCAGCTTTGCAAAATGCACCAGTGGTAACGCCAACACAGCCTAATTGAATTCAGTTTTGGCCTAAAACATATCAATCGTGCGTAATGCCATTCTCCAGTGTATAGTGCCATCAGTAATCTAATGGCCATGAGTTGTGTCCTCAGGTGTTTGAATTATATGCAATGTCGGACTAAATAAACGTATAATATTTTCCACTTCATTACGCCGTTAAGGACGATATACTGCTGAAATAAGACTGCATACCTTGCTACGGTAAGGTCATGCAAATTAGTGTAGAGTTACATGTCGATTTGATAAAGGATGCCATGTCGCTGCAGGGTCCCTTAAAATCAAGTCAAGTCGTTCTTCTTTCCTGCATACCTTGTTGTATCACATTAACCCAAGCTCTTCATGGGGTCTCATCAACAATCCCAACCTCCATTGGAAGTGTTTAATCCAGTATAAAGATGTACCTTTATTACAATCCATTATCAACACAGCACTAAAATGCAAAACTACCATCCCTTTTGCTGTTAAAAACCAACGTTCTAGAAATTAGCTTTTACGTAAACATTTTCTTTTTGGATATAAGTACACTTTCATTTGAAATGAAATAAAGCCCAGTGGCCTTGCAACCTTCAGCAAAAGTTTAGATATCCAAATATCATGGTAACTTCTCCTTTCAAAAATATATTTCATACATACTGTAAAAAAACATACTGTAGATGTGTACTTTGTATTTACTGTTTTAACTTCCAAGTAAATCAAAACAAGAAGCATGGAATATTTTTGTGTAGAATCAAAGAAATGTATGCTTCTTCATTTTCATTCAATCCAAACTACCATGCTTCTGCCAATATCCAACTCCACAGAAACACTTCGGCCTCTCTTCTCTCCAATGATCTGACAGTTATTGAGAAGTGGGGTAAAGACAACCTAGTTTCGTTCAACCAAAGCAAGACAAAACAGGCTGTCATTTCACGTAAACATAACCAAAACTTTCCATCTGTCCTTATGAATGGCAATGAAATTGACCTTTCAACTTCTTTCCCACAACAGAGTTTCCTTCTGTTAAAACTTTGGACATGGGAATATAATAAGGGTCGTCTAATCAACTAGTTTCAAATTTATTCGTAGATTGGAATGCATTTTTCCCGTTGAAAGGCAACATAGACTTGAATCTTTGCAATTATGCCATTTGAAAGCTATGTCGTTGGAAAGGTGATCGGCAAAGGAAGCTATGGCCAAGTGTCACTGGCTCGTCACAAGAAAGACAAAAAACAGGTGAACTCCAAATTTTGTGTACCATGACATGAAAAATGTGCATCTGCAATATTTTACTTGATTTCATATGTAAATATAACTTTTCATTTCTCATTAAAAAGTGTTGGATAAGTTTGGATACCATTAATTTTTTACCTTTACTGTATCCACTTTTCTTATTCTTTGTTATGAAGTTTCTATTTAATTTTGCAACGTCAGCTTATTTAGGTTTTGGCTCTTTTTGCTCATACCTAATCTTCGCTAATATTCCTTTTGTCAGTCTTATCAATTTTGCCATTTCTCAAGCAATTTTTTCAGGCATCCTGTTAACTTTTATCTCCTTTTTCATCTACTGTTATTGTGGCTACTTGGCATTTTTTCATCATCCCATTTCCTTCCTTTTGATTTTGGGCTCTCCATATGCTCTCAGAATTTTTGCTTTCAGATTTATTACTGACTGGTGGCCATTCCTGAGCTATTTGACACTAGCTTTCATATCATTTTTCTCTTACAGTATGTAATAAAAAAGATTGATTTGCATGAGGCATCAGACAAAGAAAGGTCTTTTGCTCAACAAGAGGTATTTTTGAGTATGACATTATTGTATGATGTTTTATTTAGAAAAAAAAAACAAAAATAAAAAAAGAAGCTCTGATAACTGCTTTAAATACATTCATAATTTTTAGAAATATTTCCATTTTCTGTGGAATATATGCCAGAATTACGTTGTAACTGTAGGAATGCAATACCCTAGCTCTTAAAACTTGGAAATTTGGTTAATCTGCATCCAGTAAATGTTTAGGAGCCTCTCTCCCTGCTTCTATGGATGCAACCAACCATAAATGAGTAATGAAATACCAAATGCAAGCAAAGTTATTCCAAAATCAAAATTATTCTGACAATGCTTACAGAATGGCCTTGTAGGAAGTTTTAATCAAGACAAATTTTTTGAGGAATTTTCCTGCTATTTTCATCATACAGTACACATAGTTCAAAGAATTTTCATGTATTCATAGGTTCAGATTCTGGCAAAATTGAAACATCCAAATATAGTATCGTACAAGGAATCATTCCAAAACAATGAGGGGTTTCTGCACATTGTGATGGGCTATTGTGAAGGAGGAGATCTTTACACTAAGCTTAAAGAGCAAGCCAAAAATAATGAACATCTTAGCGAAAGGCAAATTGTTGAGTGGTTTGTGCAAATTGCAATGGCTCTGCAGGTAAACCTGTTTGACTAATGATGTCATGTTAATTTGTATTTATTGTTTTTCCCCATTCCTTTTTGCTCAAATATTAGACACCTGACAAAAACACCAAGCATTTCAAGAATAGTAAGTAGCCTACTGACAATATTTGATTATATTCAGACTGGGAGTTTTATGTTACTTTCGAATAAAGAAGGAGTGTATTCATTGCTGCAATGACGAGGGGAGTCAATAATTTCAGTCATGTTAATGAGCTATTCAAAATAATTATTTTAGATCTAAAAGCATGTTTGAAGTGAATGATTTGCTAACCTGATACTAGTTGATGGCAACCCTGAAACTGAAGCAGTCCTCTTGATCAACAGACACATACACTGTATCTGTCCTCAATGTTGTTGTCACTGAATTGTTTGTAATATGTCTATCCTGATTATTTGAAGTATAACCTTTGATGTTCCTTCTAGTATATGCATGACAGAAACATTCTTCACAGAGATTTGAAGACACAAAATATCTTTCTTACTAAAAGCAAGATTATCAAGGTTAATATCTTCTCTTCAATTTTCCGTATTAATGTATGCTTTGGTCTTTAGGCAAGCAAGGGAATTTTTACCTGTAGTTTACTTTCAAAATAGATAATGGAGGTAGCAGTAACTATTCTTCCTAGTCAAGGACTTGGATCACATACTTAAAAAATGCAAGCAGTGCAGCAAAGCCATGCTTTAAGATAATGTGCAGTTTTTCAATCAATTCTCAAGTTTTTTATGAAAACTCTAGAACTCCCTAGTTTTACTTTTGGTATGCTCCTTGATGCTTGATGCTTGACTCTTTTCAGATTGGAGATTTGGGAATAGCAAGAGTGCTTGAGAGTACAGCTGATATGGCAACAACATTGATTGGCACCCCTTATTATATGTCACCTGAACTCTTCTCAAACAAGCCGTACAACTATAAGGTTAGTTGCTAAATCTCATCATAACCAAACATTTCATATATAACCTAATATTTTGCATAGATTTGGTCATTAATTTTGGAAAATTTGCTGATTAGTTTTGCTAGTTAGACCTTGCACAGCCTTTCTTTAAGCTAAGTGGTAAGTAAAAGTTTGGTGGATGGGCCGGACAAACCAAGAAAACAGATAGGAAACCCTATGTCATATGCCGTCAATTTTCTTCTTCATCAAAGCTCTCTTTTTATACATCCTACCTAGCATTTAAAGAAAGTTGTCAGGCACTGAGAAGTTATGCCTATTGATAAACGTTGCATTTGTGTGATTATTAAAATGGCTTTAAGCTCACAACGTGTGCCTTGCTACTGGCTTGTGATTACCACCATATAAGTTTCCCTTACAACCGCTGCCCTTGTGGACCCCCAAATACACTACAATGAATATCCTTCTTCTTATTATCTGGGGTTCCTAAACGTAGAATTATGAAGAGCTAGCAGTGTTCCTAACTGTAAAGAAATGCCAGGCTAAGGTAGTGCTATAGCCATGGAGAATAGGATGTTTAAGTAAGTGCTGCTTAGCAATGCTTGGACCAATTCAATTTGTGATTTCGATCAGTCTCCTAACATCAGCTGTCTGCTGCAAAATGATTGGGAATGAAATGCTTAAGTAATATGAGAAATTTGAGCATCTAGTGTCTTGATTTACAAGCACCTTAATTGGGGTGAATATTTCAGGGATTTAGTGGATAAAATCACCTCGAAAGTAGGACAGGTTAAAAGGCGATGCCCATCATAAGTAAGACCGCTAGTAAGCTACTTGTCAAAATACTTTTATACCTCATTTCTACCATCGCAGCAAAGCATGGTCATCGACCAGTAGAGCGTGTCTAAAGAGACTTGAGCGTCTCTGTGATAGGGAACTTACTCGCGTCGAATGCAAAGAGAGAACAATTGCGAGACCGCCTTGATGAGAACTTGGTAACGTTCAATTTCAAGTATTCAAATAGCTAAAAACGTCGTATCTCCAAGAAAAATTTGAATCAACTTCGTCTCACCAACAGAAACATCCAAGATCGAGCAGAAATAATGTTATCTATACGGAACGTATAAAAACCGATGCAACTCACCAACGTTTGAAGCCAGAGCCACAACAGTTTGGAATGAATTGCCCGGAAATCTAGCCTCGCTACGTAGTAGCATTTTGCAATCTAGATCGTATTTTAAGACGTGACTTAGAGCAAGCTGCTGCTGAGTTTCGTAGACGGTTCAAATCATGCAGTACTTCCTCAACTTTTGAGACTACATGTTCACGTTTCTTAAGCAGCTGACCCTAATGAGTTTTTCTCTTTGTCGATGAATTATTACAAGCCATCCAATTTATATATTATAAAGCATTATTTCTTATTCTTAAGAAGCAATTACCGCAAATTATTTGTAAAGTGCAATACGCATATCTGACTGGCTGGTTCTCGTATCAGGATTAATACACTTCTACCCTCTGCATAATTTGCTACCAGTAGATATTCTATTCATAGTACATGCCGTTAACTACCACGATCTTCCTCTGTATCTAGTCCGACGTTTGGGCACTGGGCTGTTGCGTGTATGAAATGACAACACTTAAGCATGCATTCAATGCGCGTGATATGAACGCATTGGTCTACAAAATTCTCAAAGGCAAGGTAAGCGTGCACTATTTCGCAACGGCAGTAAGTTCTTCTCATTGCAATCAGTGATCATTGTATGATTTGCTCATTTGACCTCATGTCCTCCCTTCTGAATAATTTAACCTCGTGTCATATACGTCACTGCCGACTCAGATCAAGCTGAGCTGTTTTGGTTGCGTAAAAAGTCCGTGGGAATTATCAGTTCCATGGCAATCGGTGTCCATCCCGCATTCTATTGCATTGCGTTGGAGGTTTTAAATGTCCATTGTCAGGTTAAGCATTGCCAAGTGAAACTTATACGTTTTCTGTATCAAATATCGAGGTGTTTCATGTATCATCATCCAAATAGCTACTCGTATCTAGTGATCTTAAGTTAACCCTATGAATCCACAGGAATCAATGTTAATCCTTTGACCGGGCAGCACTTCTTCTCATCACATCATGTTTGCATTTGTTCTGGTCACTGCATTGATCATGTCAAAAGTTTTTCATGCTTTGAGGTAGATAACGTTGAAGAAGAAGTATGATAGAGCCACCCAGAATCATGGCGAAAATGCAGATAGGAAACGAATCATCTGCATATGCAGATATCAAGTTAAGCTTGATATAAAAGCATCCAAATAGCAATTAGCTTTAAGCTTGGAAATTTTTATTGCATATTATTACTGACAGCTTCAAATGATTATCAAGCAGTGTTGTCGCTATTCGTTAGTTGTTCATTTAAAAAAGGTGACCGTGCATTTGAAAACTTGAATCGAAACATTGAATCCTCTGCATCATTCACATCAGAGGAAATACGAAAGAGGCTTCGCCTGCATCTTGAAATTCATTCTGCCTTCCAGACACCGCCCATGCCGAAGCAGTACAGTGAAGAGCTAAGCAGTATAATAAAATCTATGCTTGAAAACAATCCAGCTGATCGACCCAGTGCTTCCAAGATTTTGCGTCACCCATACATAAAGAAGCACATTGCTCTGTTTCTTAAGGGAACAGAGTCAAGGAGGTAACTAGGCGATCTGTTTCAATTGTTTCATTTGTGTGCAAAATGTTTGGATATCACTTCGAAGAATTTTGTTCTAAGGACGTATGGTTTCCGTGGGAAGCCTGTGTCGTGTGAGACTTTTTTGATTGCATGCAGTGATTTAGGATTGTCACGGTGAAAAGCCCAATTTTTTGCATAATTATGTGCGAAATTTTTACTTTAAATGACATTCTTACCTTTCTGCTTTCTTAAACGAGATTTAACGCCGGGAAGTACAAGAGAAGAGGGCGTGCTAAGGCCAACAATACTTATAGGTAACGAATTTTTGGCTCAAAAAGCGTCCTTCCTCTGTGATTTGACTTTGTGGATATTTTAGTTCTGTTACACGCAACGCTATTTAAGTGCCATCCTCGAGCGGAAATTTTACCGAAGAGTGCGAGAAGCGATGCTGGTTTTTCGAGTTTGATTTGATCATAGCGTGCTCATACATTTTTCTAGAAGAATCTTGTGTAATTTTCATGCAAAAAATGCATCTGACTAGCGACGAAGCTAACTCTGATTCAAAAAATGAACTGCTAGTCATCTCGTAGACGTTACATTCTCAGCTGTGTATCTAATATCTCTTTATCTGTTTTACTCTTGTAAGCGGTAAAATCGAGTGAATAAAAGTAGATAGCTAGAATGTTTGTAAAAGTTGTGCTTTGGAGCTTTGGTTAGTCTTTCTAGCATCGTTTATACTGCACAGTGCCGCATCGCACTGTCGGTGAGACATCATTGGTGGTAGTGTGGCCGAGTCGGTAAAGCGCAGTGTTTCGATTCTTGTGGGGTCTACTCGCGTGGGTTCGAATCCAGTCGTCGGAACCATGAGTCACAAGCCAACCAACAGCCAACTCAGCTGTCAGTCCTTCCGAGGTCGGTAAATGAGTACTCAGATGTAACTCGGAGGGCACAAGCGGCGATGCTGCAGGCCCACATCAGCTGTATAGCTGCCCATTTACTCAGCCTGGGTTAACGAATAGAAAGACAAGGAAAAAACGCTGCTTATTTATGGTAAGCGTGACTATTTCATAACTTGAATTCGGTACACGCCATATGTGCATGTCATTATGATGAGCTGCTATTGTTCATTTGTTTAGGAAGCAAGGAAAAGAAAAAAGCAAGGAAAAGTCTCAAGCAAAACCGACTTCATCGTCTCGTGATTCCGGCTATTCGGGCTCGGCTGAAGTCAATCCAGAGGGGATCGCAACGGCATCAGGAATCGATTTAGATATCGTTAATGAAGAACGAAAGGGAAAATATTTAGTCAATGATGATGACTGTGAAAAGGATGAAAATTCAGCTGACCGACGGCAAGGGAATGTATCAAGACCGAGCGCGGAAGGCGATCCGCCTCATTTAATTCAAAAAAGGGATGAAAAGGGTGTACAAGAGAAGAAAATTTCCCCTCTGCCGCGAATAGAAGCAAGGAAAGTTGCTGTGGAAGAACAGGTGAAAGTGGATTTATCTGACGAGAAGAGAAAAGCTAAAAAAGTTGAGAGAGTTTTGTCTGCAGATGACAAGTATGACGTGCAAAGAAAACGACCAAGTCAGAAGAATAGGAAGCAATACGGAGCCCGCATCGACAGTCCGTCTGATAAGGTATAATCACTGATGAGGCGTGTTGTCTCCCGTTTCTCATTTTGGATTGCCATTCTTGTATCCCAATGCACTTACTGAATATAATAATGATTCAGTGTTTTAATTGTCCGTAAACATGCCAAAAGGAGGTAGAACGACCATTTGTGGTATAACATTGCATGGGAATTTTATGACTTAACACCTCTATATATTTACCTCATAATAGTAATGCAAGTTAAGTTATAAGTGAAATCAAAGTTGAGTTAACCAGATTTTTCTCTTGAAATTTTCAATTGGAGGGAATTTCATCAGTCCTTAAGGAAGGTCTTTTTTGCGAGCTTGATGCTTGCACCTATATACTGTAATAAGCACACAATGTAAATTGTAAATAAATAAATACAAATGTAAATAAATACTATATAAGCATACAATGTGAATTGTACTAAATATTTCCTATCTTTTGGAAGCAGTAATACCATGTCTGTTCCAGTTCGTAGTAACTCAGAACTTGTTTCCCATTCACTTAACTTCAGAGATGCGTTATGGTAGAGGAAGCTCTTCTTGCATTAACTTTATCCCAAAAGGTATTCTTCGAGCAGTGCGAATGTGCTTAGGATCTTATCAGCTAACTGCGTCGCATACTCGATTTGGAGCGTAGCAGAAACCAGAAACAGGACTCTGAGTTCTTTCTAGGGAAGTGTATGTTATTAGATGGTTTCCTGTTACCTTCCCCGCCAATGGCGTTTTTATTGTGACACATGGAGGAATCGAACTGACAACCCCTGCGTAATGAATCTGCCCACCAAACAACCACCACATCACGGCACCACTAGGACCTTCTTAGAGGCTCATGGAAATAGAATTGTACTACAGTTCTGAACAAATTCGCGCATTCAAAGCCTGTGATTAGATTCTCAAGCTGAAAATTCTCTTTCTCTGTAGTTCATTGATTTTTTCAACAAGCTGTTACTGCTAGAAAGGAATCCTCCTTCGTTGTAATAGGAGCATATCCAGAAGGTATTCAAAGTATGAAACCGTGTCACCGTTTGACCGTTTGAACGTTTGACCGTTTGTGCTGCTAATTCTCTTCCAATTAGCTGGCGGCCAATTTTTCGACGTTTACAAATGAAGTATGATGGGAATCAAATTTTCACTGTGCTATTTATTGTCTTGCTCTTTAGCCGATAGCTGTGAAAAATCCACGCCCGTTGCCACCGAGACCAGTCGAATCTCAGAGTTCTCCTGTTTTTGAGGGACGAGAAAGAAGTCTAACAGATCCAGGGGACGCAGGGTATGTGAGTTTATGCATCCCGTGTTTAAATGTTTTATAAGCTTATTGCATTATCAAATATTCTTTTTTAGCGAGCTATGTTGTGGAAAGGCCATGATGGCCTATACGAAGCCTCAACAATGGAAGAAAGAAAAAAGCAAAGACTAAGAGGAGAGAGTGATCAGATGAAGTTTATTGATCTTAGATTTGAAAGATGGCACATTGTAAGATTCAGGGAAGTAAGAAGGCAAGAAGTTCCATAAATTGCATGTTCTATGGATGAATGATGATTTGTGGGATAAAGTTCGCGGATTAGGCAGTGAAACTTGGAAGGGGTGTGAACGAGTTGAACTTCTGGTGGTCTTGACTCGCCTCAGAGGAACAGGAATAATCTCCCTGATCTCCTGAGAACAATGCCCGTGAAAGTATCTGTAAACGAGGGAAGTATCTCCAACTAACCGACGATGGGAAAGATGTTAGAGATATTTGGTGAGGTTAAGATTATTGATGAGACGAATGGCTTTGGACTGGACTTTGTCGAGAAGACAGAGAGTGGATTTTGGAGCGCCACCCCAGACGTGGGAGCAGTACTCTAAAGAAGGAGGGATTTGGGACTTGTATATTGTTAAAAGGCGAAAGGATGAGAAAAACCCGCGGTTATAGAAGTTGTTTCTGTTCTATCCTTAATGCATTATTTGGCTTTGTATCGTTGTGTTGTATTGCATTGCCAGAGTTCTCTAAGCCTCATCGACTGTTTGAATGAGTTAGTGGTACTGCATCTTGACAAGTTCGCAAAATTGCCTCATAGTTTTCATTCCTACCAGCCTTATGTAACAGCTTCCTAACTATCTGACCACATGTACGCACAAAAAGCATAAATGCTTCACTTCTCGCATTTTTTTATCTTGTGAAGCCCGGAAATGTTGTTTCGAATAGTTCTTGAGTTTATTTGGGTTGAATTTGGTTCTTTAAATCGCAATATTTACGATATTGTGGCATGAGATATTTTATTCCTGTTTGAGTCACAGTGTAAAGGGAGTTTGAGGATTCGGCAATAGAAATTACTGGAAAATGTACATATGTTACAACTTAACGATAGGACTTTGTGTATTCGTTTAATTCAAAGGATCTTCAACACTTATTACCTAATACGCCTTTTAACTTTTAGGGACAATACACCTGTGCAGATGAAGTTACCTAAGGTGAGATATGTGATATATTGCAGCACTGCGACTAACTCTCTCTCCTCTTAGCTTTTCGCTTTCTTCTTTCTTCCTTTGTTGAGGCTTTGCATAGGCCACCATGGACTTTCCTCAACATAACCCACTAAAAAAAAATTAAAAAAAAAGCGAGAGCTTAATTTTCATTTTTTGCTTCCTTAAGTTTCATTCGAGCATCTCAGATGTTTTTCACGGTTGTGATGGATACTCATGTGGAATCCTACATTCGATCCCTGAGAAGCTTCTAGTTGATTTCCAGACTGAAACAGGCGGTCCTGTGTAGCAGAATCACCACCGTTCATCTTGATTTGAAAGTGGCTTCATTACCGCCAAATTGTTACTTTATTTTTTCTGCTCCCTTTCTCCATACCTGTGCTAGTTTGTCCTTAGGAAGGGTTGGAAATGTTCCTTGCCTGTAAGTCTTTAATCAATGCCAAGTGGATGAAGTGACATTGTTCTTGTCTGGTTCGAGAAGTTGTAAGCTCTTGGGCGTGTGTATCATCAGAATTTAGCTCTGCATAAAAAATAATGGTCTCACATGATCGTAAAGAAAGCACTCGTTCATTTAGAAAACTTTTGAGTAACCAATAGCACGATGGTTTTCCTCTTGAGACATGATTTTGATTTGTCCATTCTTCTCCATATTTGATATAGTACGCATTGGCGTGTCATCAGGTTTCGTTTGATGGTCTCATTCGTACAGCTACAACATAGACTAAGAGTTTTGGTCGTTAATTGCCTCGATGTTATGGACTCTACTGTTGGTGGATCCTGAAAGTACCTGCACCGAGCAAGGAAACGAGCTCCCTCACCAGTCTCTCACCATGCTATGCTTGTTGGACTTTTGGGAGGGGTGCGATTATATTGCCTCGATGACGCAGCCGCCATCGTGGTTGCAGGAATCAAACCAGTTCATGCTTTCGGTTTTTAGTTTAATTTCGGGGACAATTCCCTCTGTTTTTATTGTCCATTGCTGGAATTTTCTGCAGGCATCTGTTGGCGTTCCAAACGTATCAGCAAGGCAGAAGAGAAGACAGCGCATGGCAGGAGAAGCATACCCCTATCCACTTATTCGGCGATCCTCTGGTCAGTCGAAATCAGGTACGGTCATCCACAGAATTGCGTTGGTGAATCCTTCTCACGAGCATTATCAACCTTTCCTTTTTAACTGACGCATATGCAATGCAGGCATGCACGTCTTCTAAGCACATATAAGCAGACTTGCCGCAAAGTTTCACCCCCTTTTAAAAGCAGAAAAAATGACATGGAATCAACAAACATTGAATCAACGAGGATTGTGAGGTAAGATGGCCAGTGTCTTTCCTCGCCGAAATTTACCCCATATTTAACAATAGGTGCTCATTCACTGGTCGGTAGAAATATAGATGCATCTAGAAACTTGAACTAATGTACTTCGAGCCGGAGACCTTCAACACAGTAGCCATTGGCTGTAACGGCTTTGCAGATACCCAATTTTACATTTGAACCAGATAATTACGTTTTCAGCCTGCAATCAAAGTGGTATTTTTACTTTTATCCCACTAGAGGCTTCTAAAATTCAAGAGAACTCCTTTGGATTTTAACATGCTTTAGCTGCATTTTTTCTGGAGAGTCCCCAGCTCTCTGTAATTCCAAGCGTAGCAATTACGAGGCGTGGTCACATCGAGAGAAAGGATCTGGACACTGCTCGATAAGCAAAAATCTTCTCAGTGTCCAAAAATCTACCTTGGATGTCTAGGTAGAATCATTTGTTTAAAAGAAGAAGGAGAAGGGCTGAACTAGACGTAAAGGGCTCTAGATAGTATAAAACGCTTTCCTTTTCAATCAAATGTTTTTAGGAGCGTTTATGGGAATTTTGAATGCACTCTGCTGTCAGTAATTTGACTTCTCACTGTAACATATGCTAGAAATTAACAAATCCATGTCACAAAGGCTGAGGTCGCCAGTTGCATGGAAAACTGTTGAAAATAATTTTGCTATGTTAAGTGTCCACATGATATTTGCTGCAGGTTTTAAATGTCTATCTTTGTTCCAACAGTATCGTCATCTTCACAAGCTACCCCTCGTAAAGTGAAGACGACCGATGCAGAGCTCGACTCAGTTGACGGCATGCCTCGAAGTATTGTAAGTACCTTGCGTGGAATTGCATTCAAATTACTCTGGGTATGTGAATTTTACACATCGTGATGTAAATGGATATCATGATGCCGCGGTGTATGGTTAGGCGTGCGGACTCATAACGCAAGGGTTGTCAGTTCGATTCCTGGTCGTTTGACAATAAAATCACCACGTTGGTAAGGAAGGCAACGGGAAGCCACCTCATACAGTCCACTTTCATGGGAAAATTCAGAGCCCTGTCTCTGGTTTTTGCTTTGGTCAAATTTGAGTGTGCAACGATGTGAATTTTGTGTTTCTGCCCTAGCATTTCCCAACAAAAGTGTTACACCTCTTCTACATCATCAGCAAACTTGCCCCATCAAAGACTGAGCTCATCGCGTTCCTCTTAACTATAAGCTGCAAGCTGATTGGGACCTAGTGCGTTCTAGCCATTTGGCATTTTTGCGCTTGTCGCAATCTCTTCGAGTAATAAAAGCTGCGTGGTGAACTTGATCAGATCTCTTATGTTGTAACAGTATTATTTACCCCGAGCAAGTCGAAAGGCCACTTATGACGGTCATTGACACCATGCAGCTACTAAGGCTGCGTTAGAACATACAATTTATGGAACATCTTGCCTTCTTCCTGCTTTCCTGAATCTTAGAACTTGCCATCTTTCAAATCCAAGATCAATAAACTTGATCTGATCTCTCTCTCCTCTTAGCCTTTTGCTTTCTTCTTTCTTCCTTTGTGGAGGCTTTGTATAGGCCACCATGGCATTTCCCCAACATAACCCCCCCCCCAAAAAGATCACTTTGTGATCCGATACAAATGTGCTACGGATCAGCCATGCGTTTACACTAGATAAAGTGATCCGGTGCAACTTTGTATCTGCTATCAGGTACAATTTTGTACCTGCTAGGAATGAGGAACAGTTCTGTATCTGCAATGCTCTCAAACTGTACCGGTTCAGTGTAAACGCGAGGGAAAGGAACACTTTTTTATCGGATCAGAAGTGATCCGGTACAGCGTAAACGCTGCCTAAGTGGTACAATAATTGCTCATCTCTGCGTTTGATTTGGGTTTTAGTCTCCAACGTCGGATGACGACAGTGGGGCAGAAAGTACAAGTAATAGAGAAAAGAGATTGTCATCAGAAGGGCCACACTCGCCAGTGAAGTAAGTGAAAGTTCCTAATTTTTGATAGATTATTCCAAGACCGCGCGTTTTGGAAATCGAAGCTGGCAACAGCTACCCATTACGGGAGAAGCCAGTAGAAGTGTTTATGATGAGGATTCATCTATCTTAAGCGAGAAATTGCGTCAGTCGCTAGCTCCAGCTGCCCTTCTGGAGGTTTTGCAATTGATCGAACAATTTTCACATTTTGTTGTCCATCAGTAGACTATTTGGGTCCCATGCTTCCAACCCTAGCTTCAGTTGATTGGAAGCCTGCGGAGGAGCATCCAATGATGTTTACGAAGTAGTTTCGTTCATTGCAGACTATTTGGTAATAATTCATTGCATGAAATGGGCATCTTTGCACGTGGAAAAATAATGTGCAATAGACATATAGGCATATACTACAGTTTGGTTAAGCATACTGCCACCTGTCTGTTAGGAAATATTCGGTCGTCTGAGCTTCAGAGAGCTACAAAATATTGCTATCCGAAAAATTGAAGCGTCACCTTAATAAGAAAATGAAGGATCAATTCGTCTCAGAAGGTACTATCTATAATCTGCGGGAAATAGACATGCTGCTTCCCGTAGGTTGTAGCAACAAACAGTTGCTTACCTTGCGTCAGCTCCGCGGAATTCCTTCTCAAATGGAGTCCAATCGTCAAGTATTACCATTAAATGCAAAAGTCTTGTAAGGAATCGGAGCTTCAAAGCCCAAGTGTTGTTTGATGTCCAGCAATACAACAATGACAGTAAGTCATCTTACCATATGGATAATGCACCTTATTGCTATCTAAATAGATGATGGCTATTTTGCTGTCAACCAGACTGGAAATCAGGTACATTTGACTTGTTTTTATTCAATCCACTTTCTCGTAGTGACGAGCAAAGTGGAACTGATATAACCGACTTAATTGGGACGATGAAAGCGACCTTGAATATGGAACAAAGTTCTGGTTCTAGTCGACCTCAGTCCTCATCCGCTGATGGACATGTAGAGCTACCCGTTGAAGTTGGTATGTTTACTACCATTTAATGACGTGCCTAACAAAGATGTTAGTATGTCAGTAACAAGCGTAGATAATTTTCTTAGTATCATATAAATACACACACATATATATATTTATATATAGCAGAAATGCAGAAAAGGAAAAGACGGATTCTCTGTTACTCTGAGTTTCGTGCGAAGGCACTCGTCAGACAGACTATAACTGAATCACATTCCGAATTACATTGATTTTAAAATAAGTGAATGGGTTAAACATATATAAATATATATATGTATATATATAAATTTATATATGTTTTTATATACATTTATATATGTATGTATTTATATATGTATATATTTATATATAATTCCAGAGAGGCAGAGAGGTAGTCTACTTGCCAGAAAAGGGATTGAAAAAACTAACCGTTACAGAATTCCTTTTTCTTTGCACTAAATAACCTCCAGGAGATTTCACAGCCGTTATTATATATTGATATATTTACATCATAAATATGTGTATACACTCACAAAGAGTGCTCAAACCACCGGTTTAAGGAGCTACGGGTAGCGCAAATAGGTGGAGCGCAAATAGGTGGAGCGTGAAAAGCCAGTATTAACAGCCTATATTTATGAACACACACACACACAGATATATATATTTAGTTATTTATTTATAAATATATATTAAGATGCTCCTCTAGGGCTTTCATAAGACAGCAGATACTGTGTTCAACATTTGGTCCAATCTGGAGCTTCAATTTGGGCAACTTAACTTATTTCCGATTGCTTAGCGTTGCACAGAGTTTGCAGTCGAACTGAATTGGACGAGTAACTAATGCTTATGAATTTCTCTGTACAGTTCATGTGGGGAGGAGGGGGCGGCTGTGCTTATTTCCTTATCTGTGTGGGATTCGCATTTCATTGCTCCCTTTGACTCCGAAGAAAAAAACTAGGAGCGAACGATAGAGGGTTGAAAATTTCTAATTTTGCACATCTAGTTATCTCGAGGAAGGCATCTCAATGCAAATTAGGTGCACCTCTTATGGTATCATTGCTATCTATTTTCATATAAGAAGATGTTATTGGCTAAAACTTCACTCTAGAAGACTAAGCATCAGACACTTGCTACCTGCTTTAACAGACCAAATCATACTCTTGGGCATGTTCCGATGCGTGGGTGCTTTTGCTTTTTGATTAATTGATAATCGTTTTTAAATAAAATTGGGTTTACTTACACGTGCGTCCCATTATTCAGTTCTTCAATATCTTTATTCGGTTTGAGCCTGTTCGAACCTTTCTGTTTTGTTTATTTCAGTACCGAAAGTTTGAATATTCTTACGAGAAAGAATTTCGTTAGTCCATTCAATATTCGAATTTCAGATCTTGGGAATCCCGCCTTATCACAGACAGTTTCAGGGAGGTTAAACGATCGGATACAGCGTTTAAGAAGGTAACCATATGTAGTTATTTCAAAACGTTTATGCATTTTTCGCTGACATCTGCTTCGTTTGCACATAATTGTGCGTAAGCTAAGTGAATAGGCCGAAGGCGTGGCTGCCATTTTCTAGTTACTAGTCAAGCTTTTTTTTCTTTTATATCAAGGAACAAGTTATTTACAACTACAATATCAAGCTACTGAGGCATAGAATGGATGCAAGTTATTTAGGAAATCAACATTTCCGACTACGCCACTGTACAATACGATGTACATAACGAAACCACAGGAGGTGTGATGTGGCACATCTCTCCTGCAGCCAACATAGATAATGAACAGTACAAAGACTAACATATAGCTATCGAAAAGGTGCTGTTCCTATTCCAATAGGGGTCATACACTGAAAAAACCCATTAAATATATTGCATTGTCCCCCAGACACATTCAAGTACGTTAGATTGAAATTGAATTAAATAGAAAAAAATAGATTTATATGCACGATGAACATGTGTTTTGATCCCTATTTGAATAAAACCGATACACAAAAAGTATAAGGAATAAATGAATACATAAATACATAAATGGAGAGTAAATAAATGAATAACTGAATAAATATGTTTGTAGAGTTGATGTTTTTGCCAAGAGAATGCACTTATTTGAAGTTTCATTGAAGGCATCATTGCCATAAAGTAAAAGAGCGAGCAATTCTTCATCGTTCGACATATTACGGTCAACTCAATAAGACGCACAAATGGGAGTACTTTTGCCAAGGAGCATAGTTCTGTGGGTAGCGTATTCTTGGCAGAACAGCATAAAATGTATAGCAGTTTCAACGCCGTCATTTGACAAACACATTGGGTCAGTTGTATCGAGGAAATCATGTGTAAACCTGTGTTCGCGAAGAGGACTCAAACCCAATCTTAACTGAGTTCATATACACACACCTGAATGTTTATGAATGGCATTAAGTTGTCCTTTCTCAGGTCTTACTTATCTTATCAATTTGGTTTTAAAAAGTAAGAGGGACCTCACTGCACGAAACTCCAAGCTCATATTGTTCCACTCGTTAACACAGTGTGAGAAAAAACTGTTTTTGAAAACATCAGTCTGACGTTTTGGTTTTTTTCATCGAGTCTTTCCCTCAAATGTGCCCTCAAATTTGAGGGAAAGTGGTTGCAGAATCGGTTACGAGCCGACAAAAACGAGTCGAGATCACTTTTGGCGGTCGATATCCAGGGACACCAACTTGGAGGTTTCTGCATTGTCCCCATTCTCATCATCATTAGCATTGTCCCCGTGGACGTTTTGTTACTACGAAGCTACGGGTGTTTCTGAGGTCATATCTTTGCTCTATCATTTCTGGAACTAACGAAGATAGATAATCAGGGACAAGACCATTGGCAATTTTTTAAAAAAGAACCAGCCCTCTGGACCACCTTCTGTCATTGAGCGATTCCCACCCTAATTCTGTATGAATTGTTTCGCGAGAGGTACCTCGCCATGCACCAGTGATAACAAGAGCCGCATTGTATTGCATTGACTCGAGTCTATTCACAAGTAGATTTTGCGTATATTCATGCGAGTAGGGATTATCCACAGGTGGAACTCCACTATTCAACCTTCTTTCTCTCTCGCCTCTACCCTGATAAGGTACCCACAGAAGTGCTTGTAAGTATCCCTTCATTAAAAATGTGTATTGAAACAGCTCCATGAAGCTGACGAAGTTTTATCAAGGTTGATTTACCAACCCCGTCAATTTATCCGGTCGTGGTTCAGTCTCCAGGCATCATTGAGTGTGACTCACCATTCCATAACTTTCTAAAAGAGAATTCAGGATTCTGGCAGGATGCTATTCATGTATATTGAAAACTTTCCATCTAAGTTCTTGCGATTGTTGGATCCCATGTTGAAGAGCTTCCTAGATAACAGGTGAAGCTGCGGTGAAGAGAGAATCTGAGTATTCTATCTCAGAAAGCTTTTGCTTAGTATAAACTTCGTAAGGAAACAAGATAATGAACTATTTCCTTATGAACTGGACGTTTGATATTTCATGATCGCAATCCATAACCGCATGGCCAAGCATGCTCACAATCTACTATAACCCCCTTGTATCCCTGTGTTATTACACGTGATCATTAAACTTAGAATAGTCCTGGTGTAACAACCCCCCCCCCCCCCCTTGAAGTTCTTGTCAAGTATAAGGCTCGCATTTTGAAGGAGGGCGTTAATCTGTGTCCTGCTACGAATGAAGAGCGAAACGAGTTGAGTAAATACTGGTGCATAGGTTCTAATGTTATTATTATACTTCCAATTAGTATTTTTATGGTGTTCGATTTATTTTCATTGGTCTCAAAAAACCGTTAAGTGTCAGGATAGGTCAGTCGTAAGATTCTTGTCCATTGATCCATTGCTCAGTGGTTCGAATCCACCATCAGCTAAACTTTCGCTTACAGCGAGGAGAGTTGTCAGCTCTCTGTAATTCCAGGCGTAGGAATGATGAGATGTATTCACATTAAGACGAAGGACCAGGAAACTGCTCGATAAGCAAAAAGCTTCGCAGTGTCCAAATTTGTACCTTTGGATGCTAGGTAGAAATAATCAAGAAATTGATCATATTTTTTGACTCTACAGGGAATGCATCCGCGGCGTGGGTGAAATAATTCTGAAAAGAGCATTTGAGGTCTTGGAAAAAGATAATGAGGAACTAGAGGTAAGTTTGCCTATTTCGAGATCTTAGCAAGCTTTCAGCTAAAGTGACCCTTTTGTCACGTTTTTGATACCCTGCATAATAGCGTACAGGATTTAATTGACGCAACTGACGTCTGCTGACAACATTCGGTACGATGCAACAAAGGAAAGGGTGGTATGCATAGTATACAACACGATCCAGTTACGAAGTGACGTGGTCTTTTTGCGATCTTTCTTTGGTATGTGGATAGCTCTGTTGTGACTCTGCCTCTGTTCAGGTCCTATGGCAAGTGGTTTGAGGCGACCTCCATATGAGCATTCACTTAGAGCGAAGAGATTCGCTAGCTCTCTATAATTCTAGCGTTGGAGTCGTTAGGTGTGGTCATATCGCGGGCGGGGAATGACTAGGAAACTGATTTGTAAGCAAAGTTATGTTCCTACGGATGCCAGCTAGAAGACAAAAAAGTTATGTTCCATACTGTGCATTTACCAATGTAAAGATTGAATTTTCCGGGTTGGCAGTCATCATTCCTAGTAACTGACATCCCATATAAATGTATAGGTCCTTGAGGCAAATCAAGTTATCGGTCAAGGATTTACCAGTATCCTGTTATCACGGTGTCAAGTGATCTTCTTGTTGTCAGACCTGCTTATAGAATTGCTACATCTTAAGTAAAGCAGATAGTTATATAGTTTCACCAGCTACGACATTACAACGAGTGGGATAACTTACCTTTAAATAGGCCGTCAATAGGCATTGCGTTAGGTGTAATGCAAGGAAGGTATGAAATCAGCCAAAAGCAGTTGAATTGTACCGATCTGTGAGCGGAGAAAAGCAAGTTTTCCTTAGTATTTAAATCTTTGTAAATATTGAGTGAAAAAAATTGATCTTAGTATTTCTCTAAGGCAGATGTATAATGCAAAGTGTATTCATTTCAAGGAATAGCTGTATTAGGTTTGACAACATTTGCAATATTATGAGAGTTAATGACTGCAACTGCGCTATGACAGAGTAACAAGAAGAAATATGCTAGCAGGGAACAAGGACTGGCCATCACATCAATTTTAAACCAGATATGATAGCATTTCGTAGCTATGAGTTTCCTCCGGGAAACCGATTGCAAGGTTCTGATAAAGCTGGACGAAACGAGAGTTCATACAAGTGGTACCGTGTTTGCCCTATAAGACTTCCACAAACTTGGTCGGGTTTGAAGCCTTTCGAAATAGCTTTCATATGCCTAGACTCTGTTTCAGTCTGAAAATATAGAAGGCACAGCGCCTTTGCCATCAGTTCAGACACTTGAGCTACTGCATTAAAGAGCCACTTTTGCATTATCAGAATTTGCGTTTCGTGTTTTTTTTTCACATTTTTCCGGGTTTGTTGAAACCGGGCCTCAGCTTTCACTTGATTTGCGATTCAACGTACGCAAGATCAATCCACGTCATATCTGATCGAATGCCATATCAATAGAGCATAGCCAGGGAAGCCGCAAGGCTACTGTAGTTATTAATTGCCTTGTGATTTATTAGCCTATTGGTCAATGACTAGAGCTCTTGATACTTATAAATTTCAAGTTCTCATGCTTTAAATTACAGAGGATTATGTTTTGAGAAGATTTCTTAGTGAATGGATAGGTCAAGATAGGTCAAGTGCTGTACCGTATGAGCTTTTGGTCGACATTTTTCAACACTGCTATTGGGTCTTTGCAAGCAGTTCATTAGCATAAGAAAGCTTTCATCAAACCTACCGGTGAAAAGGTGTTAAGTTCTCGGTTCTTTCTTATTGTCGACCTTTGGTCAAAAAACGGACACCAGAGAACGCCAAGGCCTACATGAAAGATGTAAAGAACAGACAAGATCCATCGGCAATTGAGTCATATCTTTTTGTTGCAATTTGATTTTTACAAAGCAAAAATTGTCATAAATTATTTTTCGAAGCAACACCGAAGAAGTCTAGGAAGCATACTGGGCGGTTCTGGCTTTGTTTGCCATTGAAGATTTTTGTCAGAACTGGTAGTTTCGATCCACAGGCATGTGCAGGGGCCTAATTTTCGAGCGCTTCCTTGCGTTCTAAATCTCATAGTTCTCTATAGCGCAGAAGGTGAATTTGGCAGCAAAACAGCACATATAATAGCTTGGCGCATGTCCTCAAGAGACAAAGCAGAGACAGTATCGATTGGCCTTGTCTCACAAGATTCTTCTTACTTATGCTCACGAAGTCTGGTTTTCTCGTCTTTTCTTAATTAGCGACTCCAGCGCTCTTCGTGCAGATGGAAGCGAATTTTAAAAGCTTCATCCACGTGTTCAGGACCGTTTTGACGATACGTTTACAATGCAAATACGATAAATGTGAAACGTTTGACGATAATATTTCTCGAATGCACAATATTTGCCTCAATGCTGCTGTATATGTTTAAATCAAAGTGAGAATGCTAATTTTTTAATGAAGCTTTTCGTAACGAACTGATATGGAGTTTTACCATGTGCTGTTTGCGCAGCTGGCCATCACAAGGTAGCATTATTGATGTCCTTGAAGAAGCATACTTCTAGAAGCCTTATTTCTACCCCTTATGCAGCTAATTCTCTCCTTCATTCTCTTAACACACATCAATTCTCTCTTAACATAATTTCTTATCTTTCAGCTAATTAGATCAGCATTCGTTGGCAATATGATTCTCAGAATTTTTCGGTACCAAAGAGTGGCATTCCCACACCCAGTTCGCTCCGTTTTCCGGCATCTTTAAGGGACATAGTCACTATTATTTGATGCTGTGATGTTTCGTGACTTTTAATAAAGCTTGGATTCATTTTCATTTTAAATCATCTCACCAACTTTAGATGCTTCCTTGAAATTTCGATATTTCAAATCTTATGACATCAGGACAGAGTCTCTTTCGCGTGTCATCAACAACGTTGTCCTTAAATTCGTTGTTTCACACTCACTAGCTCTAATATCGTATCGAATTGCATTGAACATCGCCGTCACCAATCATAAAGCGAGCCTTTGCCAAGCCCACAACTGAGTGAAGGTCTTTTCTATGCTTAGAAGGACACACGGTGTCGTGTATTATGATCATAATTACACCATTATCAAGCTACCAAGCGATTGTAAACAGCTTACGTACTGACATCATTGACAGTTCATCAAACCGGTCGCATTGAGATAAGCCGATGTATTGTTTGGAATAGGGAGGAGACGATTATGAATGAATGCGCTTCCCTTCGGTGTTATGCCGGCCTCTAGAGCGTCCGGGTACCGCCCAGTTATCATTGGATCAGCAACATTTTTGAAAGAGATCTAGGAAATGTTTTAAATGGTTAGGTAAGATCAGAGTGGTTAGGGAAATGCAGCTGTGTGGTTTCGTGTTCTTTGCGCAAAAATGGCGGCCTTGGCATCTCGTTGGATCCTGTACTGTAGTTCTCTCACGGAACAGTCTTCGGATATTCGATTTCGACTCTCGCTCATCTCTGAAGCCGGGTGGTTTGTTTTTGCGTCGTGTACACAAAGATCAGCCAAAATCTGACTGTCTCTTCACCACGTGTCGTCACATTCAAACTATGCCAATGTGCATATACGGAATGTCCTTCCCCAGATCCGGCCGGATGAAAAATAGACCTTCGCGAAGCTATGCGTTTCTCTGTTTCTTCCGCACTTGAGAGTTAGGGGCTGAACATTCAGTAATTTAAGTGTTTCTGCCCCCCCCTCTGTTCATACTGACCCTGTTAAGGAGGAAGCGGTGACTTTCTCTAACCCTATCGATTTTGGGGTTGGACTTTGTCTTTCGAATCGAATAGCCACTTGCAATTAATGACGTCATCTCCATCGAGCTGACAAACACGTTTGCTACCATGCGAATCTTTGGTCATATTGTTTCAAAGACTTATGGCAGATATTCTATATGGGACTAGGGCTTGTCATACGAATACAAAACCATGAGCCATTTTAGTGAGATCCGCTCAGTAATGCGCGGTTGCAAATGAAAGGCATTTGAATCGAATTTGGGTAAATAAGAAACACATATGAAATCGAGCCTTATCCCCTTAAAGGATCCGAAATAGAACGGAGACATTGCGTCTGTGTATCATGTATACAGTTGAAAGCGCCATGTTGTTCCTATTGTGTGAATGTTTATAAGTGATCGGTGAGCCCGGCCGACCTTTGCCATACAGTTGATATTGTATTACTCCAGCAGGCTAGTCATATTACCAAGAGTGCACCGACGTATGAATAAGGGTGTTCTGCATTGTACCATGTTTGATCTCGTAGCTGTGTTTGCACTTGTGGATGCCGTCGGCTCCCTTTGACATGTTTTGATGAACTGCAAAGTTTTTAATTAAATTCTTGGTAAAATAAACCCAGAGTTAATAAGTCTGGTTCGATTGCAGAACGAAGAATTGAGGAGTAGGCTTGCCACGGGAGACGTCAATCTAGCACTGATTTCGAACCTCTTCTCTTGTTTGACTACGGATCTCATGGGCATCAGCACTGCCCAAGGTCTCAACACCAGGCCTACACCTTTGTTTGATTAAGTCATGATTCTCTCTTTAACTCATTTCCATAATGAGTCGTGTGTTTACGGGTTGAGCACGGATTTGCGAGGACAAATAATTGCATTAACATGTTCAGAGCAGCAGGTTTCTTGTTTTGGCCCGTTGAGCTCATTAAATGTCATCCAAGGTCAGGCTCGGCACCAGACCCGCTTCAGTTTTTCATTCTCGATATGGAGTCGCCGAAATATCAGGGTGCACATCTATAGATCTAGCCTCCTTCTCACACAGCTGTCGTCTACTCAACTTAGCCCTCCATTCCAGCTAGCTATCCACGTACTCATCACCGGTCATCATCATCATCATCATGGTCGTGTCGTCAAAATTCTCCCGTCCATCTGTCAACGCAGTTTACAGCAACAGGGTTGTAGGCCATCAGGGCAACTATGGCGAATATCTGTGGCAGATCTGGGCACTGCAATGCATGGTCCACCTATCTAGCTATCCATGCACTCATCGCCGGTAAAAGGGCAGAAAGAGTGACAGTGGATGCAGTTCTCCAGTCTCCAGGCCCGTTTGAAGTTTGCAATATAGCATGTTGTGTCAGCTGCAATTTAGTCCTATGCTTGCTCTCCTTTGCCATTTATCGTAATGATGATCGTAAACTGGCTTCAGTGAAAGGTGACGAGAGTCCTTCAAGAGTAGTTGCTGCTCTTTTTTCGTGTTATGTTTAGGGATGACCCTTATGGCCTATAACAAAGTCCCAACAAAAAAAATAAAGAGAAGGCTGAAAGGTCTGCAACCAGTTGACGACGAGAAAGAGGTTGGAGAGGTTTGGTGGCTTTGGGCTCGAAGTTTTCAAGAAATCCCAAGAAACCGTAGCAGTACTATAGCAAAGGAAGAATTCGGGGGTTGTATGTAAACATTCAATGAAATGACGAGGAGAACCTACGGGCTGGAAGCGAAACGAAGTTTTTGAAATGCATGTTTAGCAATGAAATGGATATGCAATTTTCAAATGAGACTGGATGAAGCGGAAAGACCAGGTTGTGTAAAGAACTTTGAAGTGTCCAGTTCATTGCCATTCTTGAAAAGATGTAGCTTGTGTGGGTTGCGTTCACGTGAATGTCATGTTGATCTTGCTTTGATTGAAAGCAACTAGTCTGTCTTTACCCCAATGCTTTAGAGGGAACGTAAGTAGGACGGGTACAAGTCTCGTAGTTTTTCAGTTTCAGTACCTCCCTATTACCTTATTGGTTGAATGGAATCACTTTTAGTTGATCAGCATTTTCACCTTACGCTGGCTCTTATGAACGTCCGTCTTTCTTCAGCACTTCTCTTCCCACCAAACAAATCTTGCGATTTTTACCTGTACTGAACGTGGATAATGACGTCATTTCCGCTCCCTCCACTTGCGTTGTCGAGTTTATGGCACCCAGCTAGACATTATTGGCCATACTTGTTCCTATCGTGTTTTGAATGCTAGCTTTATGAGGCTAGGACGACTCTTATTACGTCTGCCTAATGTCAGTCCATTGTTAATGTGCTTCAAGTCGTAGAAAGTATGGAATCTAATTCAGAAGCGTTGCCAGCTGTCTTTTCTTTAAGCACAGAGTAGCAGCGTGGAGTCTCTTAGTAGCTACAGCTGAATGCTAGAAACAAAAGCAAATTCACTCTACTCAAATTTAGAAGAAATAATTGTGGGACCTTCTACAATGAATCTTATAAGAATTGGAGAAGCTCTAACAACTCGGGATGTCAAGCATTGATGCATCTTCTTCTGATTTCTTGACTAAGCAAAGTCACGGGTTCATGTAGATAGTGCAGGACATTGCTGCAGGGGTTGCTACCTTCATTAATGCTTCGATTGCTCCGTCATTGCCAAAGTAAGACTGGCAATCCACAGAGAAGCACATCTACAGAGGATAATGTTTGATGTTGTGTAAGTCGTTCATTTTTCTACTGAATACTTGATGCTCGTGCATAAAAGTGGGTACGATCTAGACATGTCTTCTATCAGGGATGGCGGCGGTCAAAATTGGTTCACTTTTCCTCGATTTGATTGATGGACTGTACCACATGGACGGTTGGTCCGTTGGCCTAGTAGTTGCAGCCCGTCGACTGGGCCTTGGGTTTGAGGCGCGATCATTCGCCTGCATCTCGCTCCACTCTATCCGTCCATTCAGCAGTAACGGGTACCTGAATTAAAACTTTGTGTAACATGCGACGAGGAAGGGGACTAGCCATTCTACCTCACAATGCCGTGGCTCAGATTGGTGCTGCTATGACAGAGTGCACCTCGACGATCATTCGGGGTAAAGGAGCCGACATAACTTTCCTTTTACGCAATCATTTCAAATGAAACTCAGCCTGGGACTGAAATAATACCACGAAAACCACGCCTTTTAAGTTATGGTAGAAATTTATGATTTGAGTGTATTGATTTTGAGTTCAACTTGCGAGATCCCATTGTCGAAACAGATACTCGACGTAATTATTAAGTGTTGTTAAGTGAAGCTCTATGATTGATGCAACCTTTCGAGGGCACCTTGGTAAAAAGGAAGGTGCCGTCCTGAGCCACGGCAGCTTCCCTGCTCCCCGCAGATTACACCCAGTTTCCGTCAGGCACCCATTTACTGCTGATTGGACGGACGCGAGCTTGTGACCGAACGAACGTGCGACCTTCAGCTCTGTAGGTATGCGCTGTGACTTCTATGCCAACTATCTCTATGAGGTTAGACAGTAAAGTTCGAGATGAAAATGAAGGGAGCATATCGGTCAGATGATATTTGCAAACGTGTATCTCTGGAAACTCACCGGACTGCTGGTATGACAATGTGCGATCACGGAGCTTGTCCTTTAAAGAGAATAGCAACAGGTCGCCAATTCTTAAAAGTCCATCGGATAGATTAGGTAATACGACGTAATTACGTTTATTTAATCGGTGCCTTAATCGTAATCCATGCAGCTTTAGAATACGAGCATGGATTAGGCGAGTGTTGCAAAGACTATTGATAATTCGCTCTTTACAACTTTGTGTAAACAGATGTTCCACTCTCGTGCTTTGCAGATTATCAGGAATTGGATGTCTGTAAGTTGCTATTGCACTGAATTTTTGTCTTAATGCGTTCGGATCAACAGCTAGCCTTTTAATGATCTTTAACAAAACAGTTAGATAAATCAAATAAGGATATTCTCTATATACGTCAAGAGCTTATGACGTATTACGAAGGCCTGGAAGGACCTCCCGTGGGAAACATTTGGAGTAATACTGTTTCTGATTGATCGCTAATGATCTCTTTGGTTTGAGACGGGCCATTTTTCCTTAATTCGGTTATTCTTCCCGTTTCAATTACGCTACATGACTGTCTGCCATCATTGAAGATTGTATTTCTTTTGCAAATAGGGGTCCTTGGCCTATGGATTTATTCACACAAACACCTTCTTCACAGTCTATCTCTGCGCAGAGTTCACACGATGATTCTCTGTCCAGTGCCCACTCCAAGAACTCTATCCCACAAATCATCAATCTATGGAAGATATTACCTTCCTCTTCATTCACAGAATCCTATTTTCTTTCAAATCCGAAATCAACAGAAAAAATCTATAATTCTCCTCTTAGCCTTTCTCTTTCCTCTTTTTTTGGGGCTTTGCTTTATGCCACCAGGGACGTCCCCACCATAAAAAAAACTGAAAAAGCATACTCTGTTGAAGAGAGGTCTGGGGGAGCTTTGTCTGTGAGAATATTTCGATTAATCTTTAAAGTAAAGATGCCAGAAATTGTCCCTTTCCCGTACACGAGGTTTAACCAAGTAGAACCATTCCAATCCCACTCAACCTTGTGATGACAATTTGGTTCAGCTATTATACGTAGAACATACCACTAATACAGATCGTTGGGTCATTTGGTAACTACTTGCACTTCTTCTTGTGCCATGTCAGAGCCTGGCGTTGGCTACCACGTCTCTGTAGCCCTTTTTATCCAATGCCAATTGCAGCAGGTCACTGCCTTAATGTAAATAGCTACCATCAGACTTGGAAGAGGCCCCTGTCGCTCTCGTCCTCGACGTTTCTTTCTTTCCATCGTTCGTCAAGGAATTTTTTTCAATCGAACTTGCTGTAGCAATGTGTCATTAAGACTGTGTTTTCTTTAACGAACTGTTAGTGGGAGACTAGTTTTGTTACTACGGCCTAACTAGTAAATAGTTAGCACATTAAGCTGTCTACGTACTAATTTTAGTAGCCTAATTAAGAAGGTATCTAGTTATTTAGAATGTACAATATGCTTCAACGCTAAGAGGTAGCAAAGGGTATTCTGCTGCAGAAGCAAGCTAGAATTGTACGCATTAGAATCAATGCACGGGATGAAGTTTCAATCATTATTCAATTTGTTCAAACCTGACGTGATATGATTGGTAGCGGGGTCACATGATAGTTTGTCAGTGGTGATTTTGGTGCGATTGATTTGACCGTCTGGTGTTGGAAGTGATATGATATTTTTGCGATCAATTCAATTGCTTTAGTTATCAATGTGATTGCTTTTTGTGATCATCGTGATTGATTGAAAATTTCTTCCATACGTTGCTCAGGAAATCCCTCTGGATTGCTTTCTCACATTCATTCGCATAGCGTTTGCACTACCTTGTTGGCAGACTTCAACCTCGTTATTCGTTGCTGAATAATCTGCCTTCAGTAGAAAGCCTATTGATCGACGCAGTCGGGAATCTCTTCCCATAGTTTTGTTTACGCACCACATGCCGCCCATCCTCGCGCTTTATGTTTCGCTGCGACGCGTTTACTTTGCTTGAGACAGCGTCTGGTCTCTCGTAGACAAGTGTAACTATTACTCTTGTGGATGTTTGTGTATTGTGGCTCATGTACAATCGACGAAGATCATTGTTCACTTTCATGTTCATGTATACATAGATGATTTGTTTAACTCTCTTTTCGAGCACTTCCGCGCGCATTCTAGATTCTGTGACGATTTCCCAGAATCGATTTGTGATCGAGGAAAACAGAGTGGTGACAAACTGAAGTCTAGTTCCACCCTGAGCAAATCTTAGACTAATTAGGAAGATCTTCTTGAATTTCTCAGCTTGTTATGACATTTGGTTTCCTTGATTGGATAGAGGTTAGATTGTTTTACACGTACGGTGTCTTGTTGATATATCTTATCAATCATTTGGATGGATTTCTTGGATTCATGGACAAGAAATTGCAGGACAATAGTTAAGTTATTACGCTAATTTGTGATATTATCGCCGAAGAGAAATTTCATAGGGACGTACATGTTGAACTCTTGTTTATTTCATAAGGAACGGCTTCTCCGCAAACCTAGAATGCTGGGTAGATTTATTTACTCGAAACTAATTGCCTTCTCTTGTTTTGTGGAAATCGAGTCTCAATCCCATTCATCCTAACTTTCAGCCCAAGTACAAAACATATTTATACAGTGGCATTATTCATTTGAAAGGAGAATTTATATGCATTATGAAAAGCTATGCAAATATTGTAACAGTGATTTTAAATGTTAAAGGCTTTATTGAACAAGGCACTATATCGCGTTTCGCCTTAATTTGCCGACAAAGGAATAATCAAAAGGCGGTACCTTTGATGTCTGCTCTGTGAAACACACATCTGCAACAGTTAACACAGTCACGTGACCCTGGAAGCAAATCCTACTGGATCGAGTGCGTTTTCCTCCCAATTGTATGTCGAATTTATTAGATTCGTCATCCGAACGCAAATACTAATGTTTAAAGGTTGGCCAAATTCATCTCGCGGCTTTCCTTTGATAGAAACTTGAGCCTTGATTAATTGTGGCAAACCTGAATAATCATGTGAGGAATTTCAGCCTCACGGCCCATCGCATACACCATCATGATTAGCCTACTGGCAAGAAGGCTTGTTCCAGTCCAGTCCAGTCCAGTCCAGTCCAGTCCAGTCCAGTCCAGTCCAGTCCAGTCCAGTCCAGTCCAGTCCAGTCCAGTCCAGTCGCCTCGTATCCATTGAGTCTAACTTAGGCCGTTTCTGGGACCTGCACTTGATGTTGCTAATGAACTTTCTAAAATTTCGTGCTTCTGTTTGCCTCGAAAGATCTGAAGTAGAGCAGAGGCAGTGCTCGGCTTTGAAGATGTGAAGGGAAAATTGAGAAAGAATGTTAATACATTTCCTCTGCTTTGCTGCTCCCTGAAAATTCACATTGCATTCTATCTTCCTGATTTTTTCAACCTCGGTTTTTTATCATGCCCCAGTTATCAGTTGTGTATCAAATGTGTTTTTTGTTGAAATATTCACATATAAAAGGTGCTCTAAGAATTCTCCTATCACCACAGTACATTTTAATATTTTTAGTTAGATGTTTAAGATGGAAAGTCGGCTCTGTACACTACATTCGTCTCTTCATGAGCAGGAGCTGAATCTTATCATAAAAATATGACCATTTTAATGATGATAGTAAAGTTTTCCGGCCTAGTTGTTTAATTGATCGGTCACATGTACTGCAGAGTTTTCTGTCTGTGCTCAGGCTTTGCTGTGGTCAGTGGTGACTTTGAAAATTGCACCGCATGTTTTCATTTAACCTAGTCAATCTAGTCTCACGATTTCCCTTTACGTCAGATAAGCCACCAGTCCTGTTGTCATCCTCCAACAATCAAATGGCTTTCTATTTGCTGCCGTACAACGTGTTTTTGATTGAAATAGAATATCACTTGTGTATACAGTGTATGCTGTGGAGCGAAACAGATGAGGTTGAAGGTTACACGGTCGCAAGTCCGTGTTGTTGGAAGCTCTATACAATTATACGATTGAATCTACTCCCGGTAATTTCATTCTCATAATCTCCCCACTAGCATTATCATCATGATCATCATAATCATCATAATCATCATAATCATCATAATCATCACAATCATCATAATCGTCATCGCCATCATGATCATAATCATCGATGTATATTTACAACTAATTCCAGTTGATGTATATTGTGCTGAGATCGTTAATCAATTCAAGATCTCTTCACGTTTATGTAGCAAAAAGCAAGAGCTCATCAATCTGTCATACCGGCTGGGACGTCTTACGCACGCTCGTCATTAATACCCATTGCTCCACAATGTTCTTAGACTAAAAGAGCTACGCAGAGGTTCTTTCCAGCCGCCTACGCAAATTTTGATTAGATAGCTTGCTGTCAAACCGAGAAAAAATCTTCCGTATTGAAGGAAAACTTCCATTCATCGAGGCTTTTCCTCAAATGTGCTTTGAGGGACAGTGGTTGCAGAATCGGTTACGAGCCGACAAAAATGAGTCGAGATCACTTTTGGCGGTCGGCATCCAGCGACACCAACGTGGAGGTTTCTGCATCGCCCCAATCGCGTACTAAACTTTAAGAATTCACTATAGGAGTTCTTTTATGCCTAATATAGAGAAGCATTAAATTCACCTGACTCTCATCGGAGTACCAAACTAAGTATTAGGCTGTGGTGAGTGTTAGGTAAGAGGCTCAAGTTTTTTTCATTCTGCTTGGTTTTCTGAAGGAAAATTTCCGTCCTTACTCTGGGTGGAATTTCCCGCGACGTAAGACGATCCAAATCGTCACGCATACGAGCCTTAACCTCAGAAAATGTCTACCGAGACATTCTGCCCCCGCTGCCGTCGAGTGAGTCAGGTCAAGAGCCAAGCCGGCAATTCTGAGCCAGTTAGTAAGCAGTAATCAAGCACTTCCTATCAGAGATAATCACCTTTGTCGCCGAGTAGCATTCCCTGTATTTAACCGGTCTGCAGCAGTTTTTTTGTGTCAGTGTATTATGTAGCTTGTTATCTTTTCTCCACGTAACTGCTTCCTTTTCTGTCGTCCTTTATTTGCATTGGGATCTGGGCGCTCCTTCGGCCACTAATTCCCAGTATTACCCTCGTTGACCTGGCTCGTCAATTTGATTTAAATTAAGGCGTCGGTCACTTTGGTGCTGCACTGTTTGCCTCATCAAAACCTCAGAATCATTGTGAAATTTTCCACTCTATGATCTCTCATTAGCTTCAGTGGAACTGATATGTTTTTAATATCGTTTGTGAAAGGTAGCCAGCTACAATTTACCGTTGCTGCGAAGTGCCAATGATTTTCAGGACTTACTCATTAAGTGGTCCGGCTGAGCAGCGCTTTTTCGAAGAGATCGCCTGCTCTTGAATTACTTGGTCTCCCACGTTTTGAGTGGTGGGAGTATGACGTAAATACATTGATAAATGCGCTAATCGTTGTTACTATTGAATCGGTCCCTCATTAGCCTCACTGAAAATCTGTTCAAGACCCCCTAGCATATTTCCGCTTAATGCAGCACGCCTGATCTTCGTCTTGATTTGACTAAATCTTGCGATTCTTGCAACTGCTGTGAAAGCAAGCTTATGACCTGAACCTCCCCCCATTCGCTGGACACTTCTATCGATGAGTTTCGAACTACGGACTTTAAGGTCTTAATTGCTAAGTTCTCCCCGCGTTGAACATGTCCCACAGGACTGTGGTTGTGCTTTGCCTTCATGTTAATTTTCCGCTTCCAGCCTCGGAATGGCTGTTGCTTGCTTTTCACACAGTTTGCATGATATCTCATCAGTGCGGTGCCCATCGCGGGTTTTACTGATTATTTTGTTAGATAGATAGATAGATAGATAGATAGATAGATAGATAGATAGATAGATAGATAGATAGATAGATAGATAGATAGATAGATAGATAGATAGGCATAGATAGATAGGCATAGATAGATAGGCATAGATAGATAGGCATAGATAGATAGGCATAGATAGATAGGCATAGATAGATAGGCATAGATAGATAGGCATAGATAGATAGGCATAGATAGATAGGCATAGATAGATAGGCATAGATAGATAGGCATAGATAGATAGGCATAGATAGATAGGCATAGATAGATAGGCATAGATAGATAGGCATAGATAGATAGGCATAGATAGATAGGCATAGATAGATAGGCATAGATAGATAGATAGATAGATAGATAGATAGATAGATATTTGATGATCGTCATTACTGTGCACTGAAAATGCTTTGAACAGAATTCAGATGCGCAAATTAACTTGATGGCGCAATGCGAATAAAATTAATTCTAAGCATGCTGTTGATTCGCATTTCTGATGCACATTATTTATTCTTATTGTTATTGCTATCATTTGTTATCATTATTATGTATGATTATCATTATCACTATTATTCATGAAGTGGTGACGTTTCGAAAGTTCTCATTCTTTCGTATTAGCTTTTTCTTCCTTTGTATTTCTCGTTTATTTTTGTTCAAGCAGCTAATTGTGAACTACCTATTTAGAGAGGTTTGCAGCTGTATGTTGGTTTATACTACAAGAAATGAAATTTGAAAAAAGCATTATTGAAATCGACCAAAACCATCTTAATTACATCTTATCCAAAATCTCCTTCATCGTTATCCGTACCACCTGTTATATCTTTTGCCCCAGAAGCAAACCATGGTCAAACCCGGAATTTCTTCCTTATGGACTGATATTTACTTGATAGTGCAACTTATTTTTTCTTTTCTATATTTGTATTGTTGTTAGTTGACGTGAGCTAGTCAAATAAAAGTTACTTTTCAGTGAGATTTGTATTTGTAGCCTTTTAAGTATTCAATGAGGGAAGGAAGTTTTAAAAAAATTATTATTACCGCTGTAGGTATCTTCAGCAACTCGTGTAACATTTTTCTTGAAACGTGCGACTCCCTTTCCACCGACCAGCAACATAGACGCTTCCTCATCTCAAAACTTGGACCAATCCTGACCTTCTTCCCTATTAGACCTGCCCCATTCTATCGATTTTATATCCATCTTAATATACAGTTAAATTTATTTTGTTCTTTTCTCATTGTATTAGTTCTATATTGTAAACCCTAAGCCTGATTAGAGAGTTTTGTAATTGTAATTTAAATTGAATTTGAATATAAGGTTTCCATTATTATTATTATTATTATTTTTGCTATCAGTAATTTATTTTATGTTGAAATTATATTTGCATTCATGTAAGGCTAATCAGTTAATTGACGCTAAAAATATAATTAATACATTTATTCAAAGCTATCTACTCTAAAACCTACCCTAAGCTAGCCTACAAAAAGCTTGCAAAAATGTAGAAAAATATCTGCAAATGCTTCCGAAATCCCCCATGCATTACTGAAAGGTTTGCACCATCAGCATCTGCAATTATTTGCATTTCATATCTTTAATTTCTATCAAATTTGGAAAGCGTGCTGGGATCTTTAGTTTCCTTTGGTAACGAGAACCAAGAGTGGGGACATATACTGAATATTCTCATCTCCATGTGTGGATATAGCACATAATATAGCTATTTTTTATACACATTATTCTACCTAGATGTCAAAGGTATAAATCTGGACACTGAGAAGCTTTTTTGCTTTTCGAGCAGTGTCCAGGTCCTTCCTCTCGATGTGACTACACCTCGTGATTCCTACGCCTGGAATTACAGAGAGCTGGCGACTCTCCTCACTCTAAGTGAAAGTTTAGCTGAGGTGGGACTCGAGCCACTGACCATAGGATCAATGCGCAAGAATCTTACCACGGAGGTATCCTGATACCTAAATTGCGCCATCGCTATCATTGCGATTTATCTATTTAATAGTCTCATTTATTGATAAGACAGCAGAGGCATGACAAAAAGATAGCTAGAAGCAACTTGAGCAGAAACAGAGACAGGCCTTGCAGGTTTTTTCCAGTTGCCTTCCTCTTTCATCGTGCTTTTATTGTAGAACGCGCAGGGTTCGAGTCCAAAACCCCCTGCGTTATGAGTCCGCATGCTATTACAAGGCAGTGCGTGATCTGACAGCATTTTTTCCGACATGTGGCCACCGCCATATCTGCTTTATAATGATTCTAATCCTATCTGATTTGCAAGGACTTTTCTGTTGACTTTGCTCTCAACGATCCCCAACTTTGCACGAATTGTATCTTCATGGCATTCTCATTCACTCAATGACTTATGTAAAGCATGCATACTGCCTGCCATCATCGTTGGTCCGTGCTCCTCGTATGTGAGGAGGGAGGTATTGATCCTGTAATCCCTACCTTTAACCTGAACACTAAGACTACAACTGGCTGGTTATTTTTAGGGTAGCAGTGAAGCGGCGACAAACGTTGTCCTGTGGAAGCCAAAGTATGGCTGCAGAAATTCTGGTAGACCAAAACTGGACTGCGCCACCATCTCCTCTGAAGACATAGGGCTCTGTCTCAGAGAATCGAGCACGATCATGAATGACAGATAAACTCGGGGATCTTGTGAGGAAGTGTGAAGGAGCTCAGGGAGATATTGCCGGGCAGGAAGGAGAGAGCTCGAAGAAAAGGCGTAGTTTTTTTTCGAGATGGTTTTATAGAAAATAAGAAAATGGGGAAAAGTGTCTTTTGACGAATCTTCGCTGCAGTATTTCATCAACGGTACTTGTGCGCCCGGTGGATGACGATGATGATGAACCTGAAAACTCTCGCACTGGCAGTAGAAAAATGAAAATTACCGAATTCAACAAAGCTCATTTAAGTGGACGCGAATGTGCGCAAGTTCGCTCCACCGTTGCAACGAGTCGCGCGTATTTTTTCAGTTGATGCGAATGTGCGCAAGTTCGCTCCACCGTTGCAACGAGTCGCGCTTAGTTTTTCAGTTGACGCGAATGTGCGCAAGCTCGCTCCACCGTTGCAGCGAGTCGCGCGTAGTTTTTCAGTTGATGCGAATGTGCGCAAGTTCGCTCCACCGTTGCAACGAGTCGCGCTTAGTTTTTCAGTTGACGCGAATGTGCGCAAGCTCGCTCCACCGTTGCAGCGAGTCGCGCGTATTTTTTCAGTTGACGCGAATGGGCTCAAGTTTCGGTTTCCATCGTGACGGGTCGTCATCCCTAATCGAACCAATGTGAATATGCTCAAATATGCGTCTTTTGCGACGTCTCGCCTTCTCGAATTCACGCGCATGTGCTTAAGTAAATAAGTGTGATCTTACAAAATCAAATTAGTCGATGTGAAATTAAAAATGTGATAAGGAAATGAATATTGCCCTTTCCTCATATCCGTATTCAGTGCTTGCTAATTACACATACAGAGAATCTTATCAGTGGTTGTTTTCGCGTTCAATGTGATCCATTACCGGTTTCAGGGAGTCTGGATCGAGCAATCACAGTGAATCGTGCGCTTTGTACATACACCATTGTTATGCTTCTGTCATACAGTAAACTCTGCCTAATTCCAACTCCCTGGGGATAGCAAAAATGTTCGAATTACAAAAAGTTCAAATTACAGAGACTCGAATTATAGAGGTTTTTGTTAAGTGAATTTTCGAACAGTTCGAATTGCACGAGTTCGAATTAGACAGGGGTTGACTGTACTTCTAGGTTTACTGATCGTCACCTTCCTATCTTCTCTCTCCCCCTGTCCTTGTTCCCGCTGTAGCATGGTTTATTAATTTTTATTAGTCATTTCTGTGTAACTTACCTCCATTGGGGCATGTCGTAAATACGTCTCATATTCTAAAATGATGACTATTTCTTAAAAGACGGCCCAGACAAGACGTAAGATGATTATTTATCAATTAACCTCCATTTTGACTGGCTGGACGTTTTCTATCAGTAACTCATGTGAGATAGAATGCATGACAAGGCAAAGTTAAATGATGGCGATCATTCTTCAATATTCACTGTCTTATGCTCTGAATATTTGAACGTGCTTTAGAGATTAGATATCACGTTATCCTACTGAGAAAAACACGTGGGGGTTGATTCGATCCCTGCTACCTAGTTGCTCATAGAATAGCTTCAAGTTGATTGACCTCATCACGTTTCCAATACTGTAAAGTGTTTCATTTCTATCACGTTTGATGAAGTTGAGTTCATTTTTAAAACGATTTATTGCCAAATGCTTAAGAATTTCTTCTTTTGGTTTTTTAAGGAAGCATTCATCAGTCTGATGGGTAGAGAAAAATACGAAACATTTGGAGATGCTATACAACAGCTGAAGTTTTGCGAGGAGTTTGCTGAGCGCTCACTATGGTATGTTGATATTTGACGATCTCAGTGTCTTAGACAACATTCACAAGCCCACTGTCTCTGATATTTGTAAGGTCATCAATTCAAGTTGCATCCTGTCTGTGTATAATGTGTCTTTATGCTGGACAAAATCACACGAACATTGTTGTACTATACTATACTGCTCTGTGCTGTATTGTTTTGTATTTCATTTCTTCGAGCCTTACGTACTGCGTTGCAATGCATTCAGCTGTATGATATTGCAGTGCATTTGATTGCGATCCATCGACCCTCATTGGTAGTGCATTATACTGTTCCCATATTGCTTTCTACTGCACTGTTTTGAGCTGTATTGCATTGCATTGAGCTCTGCTATTCCAATTTTTATTGATTTGTATTATTATTGTTATTGTTCATATACGCGCCGGAGTGTTTGGATTTCTCTAATATTAGCAGAGGTGTCGTTCCAAGTCCTTAAGGCAGAGTAGTAAAATCCTTCTTTGGCATGCTAAGTTGATCGGGAATTGGTATTCTGCTGCATTTTTTTGCAATTTATGGAGCTTCGTGCATTCTGCTGCAGTGTTTATTGCCGTGCTACGTCGCATTGTGTCACAGTGGTTTTCAAACAGCGATTAGTTTGTGAGAATTTAAAGTGCACTCATTTTCAAGCTGTTTGATCCTTGCCAAAATAATCAAAAGACAAAGCCATCATTAGTATTGATACAAACGATATTCGTTGATTCATCTTGTTGAACTACCTACCGTCATCTGATTAAGCATATGTTTCTTGTAGTCATTTCCTTTATGTGTGGTTATCTCTAAGCTTACTCGTTCAATATTTGCGCTTACCTGAAGACCCTGCCAATACACATCGATACACATCACCATGATACTATGTTTACATTTGCACAATTCTGAGAAGGGGATTGTAGTACTGTTTTCATTAGCATTATTTGCTATATACTCTATCTAATCTATTTCTACACAAACTATCTTACGAGATGTTTAAATTCTATGATTCCACTGTGCCAATGTTGATAATTGTTTGTCTCAGCCACAGCTTAATGTCACATGTTTTGCCGGTTGGCTAGCGTAACAAGAGACCTCTTTCATGGTATAATTTAACCATGATTGAATCTTAAACAAAGAGATTAGTAGATCCCTCACGATTTTCCAGTGTGCTTTTCTGCTCTAACGTCGCTCCCACGCTACGTTGATTATTGCGAGACTCCCCTTGTAGTAGTTCTGAAGCCTCCTACGTAGCATGATGTGATGGAAGCTTACAGATAGCCTTCAGGACTCGTCCCCTTTAAAATGCAGCGAGACCATCGGGTTTTCTAAACGTGTCTCTCGCTACCGTGTATGCGTCCTCCTCTCTTTAAAGGCTGCAAGGGTTAGACGCTATTCGAATGACAGCAATGGAACGTGATGGCAGCAGTGAATTGTTTGTTCCTTTCTAGTTGAGAGCTTTGCATCAATTATCAATATATGTTTCTCAGCCATAAACGGATTACTTCGCTACATATAATGAATTCATGATGGATGACATATGGTTGAAGCATAACGCACTGTAGTCTGTTATTTAACCTATTAATTCAAATTGTTTGTTTATACTAATAGCATTGCCAACAGCATGGGTAACACAGCACACCAAGTTCTTATAGCTTATCCTCCACTTTGTAAAGATTAATTATGTAATAATAGCCGCACCTAATTGCCTTATGTTCTCTCGTTATTTTTCCAGATCTCAGGTGAGAAGAATTGGCAACTTATCCCATTACAGGCCTCCGCAAGGCAAGTCACATCACCAAAGCTAATATTGCGTCATATGTCATAGAAATAATTCTATATGTTCTCCTCGTATCATGGCACATTCTACTGTGGGCCACTGAAACCTTCTTAATGGACACAAAAACCCAAAAATATTCAGTCTAAACTTCCATGGGTGACATTTCTGTGTTTTGGAGTTAAACTTCACATTTAATGTCTTTTTGTAAGTAAAATGAAACGACAGCAGAGGTAAGCTACGGTCCTGTTCATATAGAAACCCGACAGTTTCATTTGGCTCACCTATTCCCACAGCAAAACCACTGCCATTGTTTGCAAGAGCTTACGATCGTCATTTTTAGGCCCAGCGCTACATTCCGGCAAGGTAATCAGTGCTTACACCAACTTTTGCAATTTTTCATCAACCTCGTGTCTTCATAAGCAGACACATCGTTTAAGGAGAATTTCTTTACGCCCTTAATCGGTAGATTCCAAGCAATCTTGAGAGGAAATGCAGAGGCTTGTCAAATGTGGATCTGTTTGCCCTACCTTTCACCAGTTCTAGAGTATCAGCATACGAAGAGTTTTAATCTTTCCAATTTGTTACTTAGAATCGTAGGGAAGCACCAAGCAGAGTTGGGCATAATTTATGCAATAGGTGGACGAAGGAATATTCGTAAATCTGTGTCCGTTTTTTATTCCTCCCCTTAATAGTAAAGACGATTCCAACTTTTGCTTATTGTGAATGCTTTTACTTAGAAGTAGAATACGCAAAATCGAATCATGGTGCAGCCATTGCCATCATAGAGTGGTTGCATATGAGACAGAGTATGGAGCCTAGAGTATATTTCAAAAGAAAGCTAGTGGAAAAAGTAGAGAGTCCAAGCTAAATACTATGTTTGAAGCCTTAAGAGGCAATCGAATTATTTCCTCAATGATTTCATTAGATGTTTAGTCGAGTGTGTTTTCGTTTAGCAATTACCTACTTGTTTTTTATATATATTTCGATGTTTCCAATTTGAAATGTAGACTTAATCTTTTTAGTTTGGAAATGGATTGCAATTTTGGCTAGGTATTCATTGCTAATTAGGATGGTATTTTGGACATGAAAGTCCTCATTTTGCGGAATAGAATACCGCCAGTGCAAACAGCTAATCAACGATTATTCCATTCCGCAAAATGAGGACTTTCATGTCCAAAATACCATCCTAATCAGCTTTGTGAATGAGTTATAAATGAATTAATCAGCCATTATATCGAGCAATGATTCGAATTTACAACGAACCACTCATCTCTGATGCTCGTGTCATTCTCATCGTCAACTTCGGCGTTTTCTAATGTAATGCCTTATTACGTCGTTAAGGAGTTACTGCGTTTTACCGCGTAATCTTCAGGACGAGGTTGGGAAACCGAGAGAGTGATTTGACGGGATAGCTTCGTATACCGTCCTCTAGATGTTACTTCACCTTGAATGTCCTGCGCTTGAGGTGATTACAGAAGGCTGGTATCCTAGTAGTGTTTCTCGAAGAAACTAAACTGTTGAATCCTCTACGCTTCAAGTTGAACAGCTGGTGGATTTTCCTACGCCTTTAGCACATATTTTCTGTGGCTGTAATTTCTATTGCTGATTTTTAGGTTGATCATCAACTGCTGTGCAATATAATGCGACATCTACCTATGTAGTGTGTTACCACCTCTACCGCCTCTACCGCCTCTACCGCCTCTACCGCCTCTACCGCCTCTACCGCCTCTACCTCTAGTGTGTTACCACCTCTACCGCCCCGCCTTGAATATGATAAGTTGGTCATGGTTTTAACCGAATGTTTGCAACATACCGCCTTCTGCCCTTTATGTGTTTGGGGTAATCATTTTTTAATCAAATGTGCCACGACACAGATCGCCCGCAGCCCTCTATATGGTTGAGGAAGTCACTGTTTGAAGGAAATATTCTACAGCCCACACCGCCTCCCGCCAGTAAATTTGACTGCATCGCTAGTTATCTTAAATGAATGTTTTACAACACATCTGCCCTCTTGCACCATTCGATTGGGCGGATGTGCAGTAGCTCCCACATCCTCCGCAGTTCATTCAATGAATAGCTCTTTAGTGATGGCAATATATCCCGCCCCCACCCCCCCCCCCTCCCCAACAGAGTACAGGCAACAGGCACTTAGCAATGTTTCGTCATGACTCAGCTTGACTTGTCTTTAACTCTGAAAAAATGAAGAAAATTTGGAAGTACACAATTTTCTCGCGCATTGACTCATGACAATTTTGTTGGTTTTTCATGTTGATGAACTTTAGCAAAGACCCACTTAAGCATTTTGAATCATATTAAAATATAGAATAAACGTTAGCTCACAGCTTCATCGGAAATTAATTACAGTGAACTTCATTGTTAAGATGTATCCTAAAAAGAAATTACATTTGGGCTTTGCTTATCATCGTGTGTGCTTAAGAAAGTCTCATTTGAAGATCTATCGAGACATGGCCTTTAAAAACCATGCACATCGCAGATCTCTTATTATTAATTCGAGATTTGCTGTTAAGACTGGGTTTACCTTTGATCCAAATAGAATATTTCTTGGTTTAACTGCCTTATTCATCGGAAATTATATTAAAATCTTCAAACTAAATGTTGTCGTTTGTAATACAGTTGACGCCAGAAAGTCGAATATCCCACATTATTGTAGTTCCTCGCGTGGACTGAATCACTTTTTTGATTGGAAATAAAGAGTTCGAATCAGGCTCGCTGACCTTTATCCATCTAGGTGCTTCGAAATGATTCAGTCGAGTTTGCTAATTCAATTTTTGCAAGTTGCTATGTTTGTGCTCATTATAGGAACACGTTCTCGACTTGTTAAATGTAGGTCTTCGATTGCTTTCAGCAGGTTGACTTGCTTCTTGCTTCTTGCTTCTGGCAAAAGCCGGTAGCTCAGTTGACAGACTGTTCGCTGTGGCATCTCAAAGCTCCTGACTCAGCACCGGTCCTCGCTTACCCAGTGCACAAGTAACCCAGTTCGGTTGTTCTTAACCTTGCCATGATCATTAGGAAATTTATGATAAGTGTTATGCCCCACCTCGATAAAAAACTGCGCTGGTCTAGTGCAGACGAAAGAAAGTATACTAATTCATTTTTGGGCTCGTACCAATGATATGCAGCTTCGGTGAATTTTTTGCTCGGCAGTGATGACGTTTTCTGGCTCTTTGTGTCTGTCTTTGTTTCATTCATTGCCTCGTGCTTAACGTTATTATGCTTTTGAAATGATTCCTTGCGATCAATGCCTTCAGTTATCGCCTCGAAATTGATGCGGTCAATTACCGGCAATTTCAAATGGCTTTCAAAACTGACTCAGGAGTATTTCACCTTACGGTTAGTGTCTGAAAGATCTTTTTTTATATACAGGTGAAAAGTTTTTTGCAATCGAGCAGTTTTCAGGTCCTTCCTCTCTATATGACCATCTTTGGGATTCCTACACCTGGAATTTCAGAGAGCTGCAGACTCTCCTCACTCAAGGGAAAGTTTGGTCGAGAAGGACTCGAACCATTGACCATCAGTGAGTAAGAATATTACCACTGAGCTATCCTGAATTTCAAAGAAAAAGAATGTTTGCTGCCATTGTGCATAAATCAACCAGTAAACCCCACAAGCATAGCAAGAATTTAGGAAATAGCCACAGTGTTGTACTACGGTCAGAGCAAAGCCGTGTTGTGTTCCTTCAAAGTGCCTGAAATACTCTGCATATGCTTTCATTGATGACGTCTGTTTAAGGGAATTCTCCCTTGAAAGCAATGACAAAGAGTTGCATTCATCGATTTAACAGCTCCATAAAGTTCATCCAAAACGTCCTAAAAATATATCAAATATTGTTCATTGAAAGAAATGGCGCTGGAGAAAAGATTGAAAAGTGTGGTCATTGAAGGAAGTTGAAGTTATTCGGACCTGTTTGTCCTGTGTCCGAGGCGTGACTGGTCAGAGCAGCGATGATGAGAGGAATGCAGGGCACTGTCAGAAAAGCACTACCGACGCGAATATGGACAGGTGACGTCAAAAAATGGAATAAATTAAACATAAGAAGAGCGTACCGCGCAACGCAAGATGGAACAATATGGAGAAAATCGGCAACCAATGGAGGTTTGCCTCCAATGCATTCTCTATCCGACCTAGAGGCCGGATTAAGGGAATGTGTTGGTAGCAGAAAGGACAACTGGCTGTACAATGGGGGAGTCCCCCGTTTCATACTACTGATGGAGTAGATGAAGATGAACGCTCATTCGAAAAGACGATCTCGTTAGTAGGATTAAAGGCAGAGGAAGAAGAAATACGTTAAAACGGTACAGCAGTATGACACGGGGCACTACCCCATTGTACAGCCAGTTGTCCTTTCTGCTGCCAACCCCACCCTCTGTGAAAATATTTGGCTCGAAAGAGTGAATTTTACTGTCAGCAGTATTATTAGATGTAGACATTGTGGTAACAATGATTCCATACTACCACAGCGTAATCGTAATCGTTGCTTTTGGCCTCATCACCACAAGAGTTCAATATTAATTTCTGTGTGATTTTTGTTGCTTTCCAGCGCTGTTTAAATCAATGGTGCTGTACGGGAAGCTTTATTTCACTCAAGTCCCCTTCCGAGGATAGAAAAGCATTTATCGTTGCAAAGGCTGTTTCCAAAGCAAGTAAGTCATTGAATCAATCTTGGCTTTTTAAGGAGTTATGAATTGGAACTGCAACTTATGTTGATCGATCCCCCTGACTATGCTTCATTGTAATTGAACAATACATTGATTGGTTGCTGGTTGCATCACTCCCCTCTCTAGATTCTGGTTTGATTCATGAATCTCTTCAAAGTCACATGGCACAGATAATAGGCCAAACAACGCCCCCTTAGTAGCAGTGGAAATCGTAGATGTGCCAATTAAAAGATTTTCTTCGAGCTAATAGGCCTAAATTGTTTTAAAGCGATGCCTAAAATTCACACCGAGGTGAGCCTGAGGCCAGCCATGCGTGATGCAGGAAACTTTGAAAATGCTTAGCCGGGTAATCCGATGAGGATGGAGAGCCATTTCAGAAGAGGCCTTTTTGCACACTCACATGCATAGATCCATTTCACTGTGAATTTCACATTTCATTAGGACTCGGACAGGTGGTAACAGATTTTCAAAACCTCTTACTTCCAAGAAGCAAAGAAAGGCAGGGTTCACGGCAACTTAGTCTCATCTACAAATCAAGACCTTCAAGTCTAATAAAACACATCGGAAAAAAGCTCTGGGCACATGATAGGAAGAGCTCAATTGTTGGCCTTAGATCTTCGATGCTTGTTCGACTTAGCATAGAGCCAGCTCTCACTGGCTTCATAACGCCATAGCACTTTCAACCGTTAGGTGCACGATACTGCTAACTGGCTGCATTCATTATTGAGTAAACATCCCAATAGAACTTAAGCTTTCTAGTCGTATGATTAGAATAGATTAGAATTTATACCTGGTAAATATTTTTTGTGCGGCAATCGTTTGCATCGCCAATACCAGTAAATCTAAATGGGCTTGCAAGAACAACATTGATTCACTGAACATGTAGATCATACGTACCGGCATTGTGACATGTTAGATAAATTATTTACTATTAAGACTATGTGATGATGCTGCGCGACGCTAAATATCACTAAATCATACCCATGTATGCTGATAGCGTATTTATTTAATTGGCAAATAGATGCCTGTTTAATTAGTATGGAGTCTGATTTCGGGGCTTAAAACGATTGCCGTTACTGTGCTATTTCGTCAAATCTTAAATGACAAGCAGACCATTGGCTTTTCTCTTTTCTTTACCGTAGAGTTAGCTTGTCATAATATTTGTTTATTTACTGTTTGAGCAACTCGTCTGGCTCTGATTTCCTAGTTTACACACTTCAAAGTGAGAAGCGTAAATTGTCTGCTCTGATGACGCGCTCCGAGTGGTTTGTTGGTTGTAAGCAGGAAGGGAGTGAGCTTCCACATCGGAGACTAAGAAACTTCTCAACCTTCGTCAGGTTTCGGTACCATTCTGCTTACCATTCCTAATAGGGTAAAGAAACATGTGGTGAAGTGGGTGTGACTGCATTGGTTGTGGCAAATATTCAAATCTGATTGGCTCAAAGATAATGACAAAGTATGGCAAGGCATTTTAAGGAATTTTCACTATTGGAGAAAATTTTGCACAAGGGCCAAATAGTTTTCTAACGTAGAATCAATCGAAAAGACTTGGTGCCAGGATAGCTTAGTGTTTGCCAATTGATCCTACCGTCATTGGTTCGAGTCAAGCTCCAGTTTAACTTTTACTTAGAATGAGGAGAGTCGCTAGGTCGTAGAAATTGCAGGCGTCACAATCATGAGGTGTGATCATCTCGACAGGAAGGACCAAGACACTAAACGATCAGCAGAGCATCTTCGCGAGGAGGCATCGGACGCAGTGTAGAACTTTTGTCGGTAATTGAACTATTAAAAGATGCAATTAAGAGCTAAAGCAAGCAATCAAGCTGCATTCTACTTGAAATGATTTTTCAAGCTATCATTTTCCATGGTGCAGTACTTCTCATGCAAATAAAATCTGTTCCCGAACTGTGATATCATAGAGCTGTAATTTAAAGTGAAATGATTACACACTCAATCAGCGAGGTTGTTAGTATAATCCCGCTAATGTGCACAAAATCATTTCGATAACCCCATAATCTGGTTATAATATTTAATCCAGCTTATCCATGCGACCTTGAGTTTGTAATGTATACAGCTAATCCGTTGAAGCCGAATTAATCCTAACGATTGACACAATTATGTCACTTTGGCGGATAATCTTCTTGATTTCATCAGTCTAATGTTGATATAATTCATTGACACAGCTGAGTGTCTTGCAGCTGAGTGAGCTTTTCTTTTGATACTATCCCCTAACTTGCATTGAAACTGATACTGGTCTGGTCGCCGAAAGGACCTCGAGAATATGTATATATGTATACACGTAGATGTTGGTTCTCAGAGACTCTTTGGAGAGAATCGGAAGAATCAGTTCAACCCGGTTTGAGAGCGGAAATGAAGAAGAGATACCCAGCATTATTCGCATCGCAGCCATTGGCAGCAATCTTCCCGTTTCACCATTTGTAAAGCACATCGTCCATCGTTGGCAGGTTAAGGTGGGTTCTTAAGATGAACTTAAGATACTGGGAAGCTATGCTTACGGACCAATGACCTGGTCCTTCCTCTATATGTGACCGCACCTAGTGGCTCCTACGCCTGAAATTGCAGAGGCCTACATCTGTTCTCCCGTTTGGTGAAGTTAAGCTGGATATGAAACGGGGGCAGGGGGATTCGGGCCGGTCAAGAATGAATGAACCTTAACCTTTGTCCAAGTCGCAATGGCCTTTCCTCAACATAACTCACTAAAAAACTATCTCGCTCGGAACGGAGCAGAATGGAGGAAAAGATATAAGGCACATAGCTATCATTGGAGGTAAAACAGTTACACTGTTCAACCTGAAATATTTATGACAAGCTGGAGGTGGGTTGGAGCTACTTGACATAGGATCAATGAGCAATTGCCTTACCACTTGACTATCACCACACTTCAGTAAATTTTGGAGCCTTAAAGATGCTCGAATATTATTGATGCGTCAACAATGAAGGAGGTGGATTTGAAGAGGCAGGGCAAGTTGGTTGTACAAGGTGCAGGTGCCAAAGGTAAATGCGCAGAATAATGTAACTCTGATTTCGTGCGGACTATTTGCGGCTCTTTTAGAGCAATGCTTCGTGTTATTACTGTAGGGGGACAAACGTGACACACTGGTTACTGGTTACCGAGGGAAATATGCCCAACTGTAATTGTGCGTGGAAACAACATTTACCAAAAGCTGAAGGAAGAAGTCCTCTGCAAATCAGGTTTTAGGGCTACACCAGTACATAAGCTCGTTTTGCACGACATAAAAAATGAAAAAGTTATTTTGGCCTCCTTTTCATTTTCACTACTGTGGACTTGGAAGAGTAGGAAAGCTACAACCAGCCGCAAGATGATGTACTGCATAAGTCAGATGGCCCAAACTGTGCCGCGCTTACACTGAGTTGGTGGGCATCAGTACCGGATCTGGAGTCTTCAGATTCTTTAGCAAACTCTCTACCCATTGGAGTACCAGCCTAATGCGTGCGTTGAAGTGGGAATCAAGAAGAACACGGAGTGGGTTCGAATCGCATTTCAAAGAATTGAAATCAATCAAAGTGTTGAAGATCTGTTCCATAAGACTGCCACGCACAAAATCTCTGGATAAAGTTTGCCTCGGATGGATAAAGCATTCACGTAGACTCCAAAGCACGAAGCTATGAACGAAATTTCCGCTGTCACGGAATTAGCAAGAGCCTTCATTGAGCTAAAATGAATTTGATCTGACATTGAAGCGAAAGTTTGATGAAGTAGCGAGAGTTAATCACCACTCGCAGCGGTAAAAGTGATTCGAGCAAATGAGGGTCTGGATCTTGTCACCAAACAGACCATTCGATTGTTTTTCAACGCTGGGATTTGTTATGCTGCTTTCGCAGTCTTGCGTTCTCAGTTTTAAAGTCTTGTAAGCAATTTGGGGCGCTATCTCTGATATTTCAATAGAAACAATTCGTGAAACCAAATTTTGAATAATAATAGAAAGTTGTCTTTCTTGATTTGTTTGCTGCTCTTCGTTTGCACTTCTGAAGTAAACGGTAACTTAGAGGCAAATATTGGCCAAGGCGATGCGCTTTTTTCTATTGCTAGAATTTCGTTCGTGCGAGTCCGCAATCATCTCAAGGCTTTTGCCGATAGCAATGCAGATATTAGGCATTGAAATATAACATAGTTGTTTCGTTAACTGCAACCAAAAACAATTGAATGGGGAGCTCTATGTGAATTATCCATTATAATGATAATAATCATTATCATCACCATCACTATTACTATCACTTTTATCATGATCACTCACAACCTTTCCAAATTTCTCTGCCTCATCCACGAACTCATATACCCCACAAATCATCATTCGTCCTAAAAACATGCAACTGATGGCACATCTTGCCTTCTTCTCTCTTTTCCCGAGTCCTACAACTTGCCCTCTTTCAAAATCAAGATCAATAAACTTTATCTCATCTTTGTCTCTCCTGTTAGCCTGTCACTTTCCTCTTTCTTCCGTTGTTGGGACTTTGTATAGGCCTCCATGGCCTCTCCCAACATTTCTCACTAAAAAGCTATTACCATTTTTATCATTTTCACTAACATCATTATTACTATTGCTATCATCATCATGCGACGACGTTAAAAGCAGTCATGGATCTTCTCTCTACGCTGACATGCCCGGCTTTCATTCGCCATCCTTTATAACTGGAGACGGATTACTGTCGGATCTACTTCTTACAATCAACGACAACTGTCTTTTCGTTTATACCGTCGGCTTTGAAATGAATCTCGTCTCAAGTTCAAACAGAAAACTTAACAAGTACCCTCCTCTCCTATACAAGCTCACTAAAACCCGTCGAATTTTCCCATCTTTCAATCAGCGTTTTAGGCGTCTTCATCTATCCTTGCAACGTTTTTCTCGACGTATGCGCGAATCATTCTTCATCGATCGGCAGCATGAAGGCTTCTTATCTAAACAATTTCCACCATACTAATTAATACATCCTGTGCCGCAGAAAATAATCTTGGAACTGCCCGGGCTTACATTTCTTTTAGACCAGCCTCTTAAACAGATTTAATCATTTTCATATACAGTAAATTCTGCCTAATTTGAACTCTCTGGCGATCGTGAAAATGTTCGAATTGCACAGGTAAAAAGTTCTAATTACAGAGATTCGAATTGTAGAAGATTTTTGTCAGGAGGTATTCAAGGGATCTGAAATTTTTTTCGAATTAGCTCAAGTTCGAATTACATGCGTTCAACTTAGGCAGAGTTTACTGTATAAATATGTCTGTCAAGAATAATTTTTTGTAACACGAAAGAAGTAGGGAACATAGGAAAATAAATGAATGCAATCGCAGGCAACACTTTGTTTTGAGTTCTCTATTGCCGAAATGTAGGAAAGGATGATCCCGAACTCATTTTCTCGTTTTTTCTTAGATTTTTTCTTCGTCTATTTTCACTCAAGTAGCTAGTTGTCAGTTACCCATTCAGTAAGCTCTGCGATTGTATAGGTATAAAATATTCCCATTAGATTAAATGTTGAGAGGAACTGCTATCAATATTAAATGGGCTGCTTTTGAAATAATCATTTATAAATCTCAACATTCTGCCGCAGGCTGAAATTTCCATGCAGAAATACCCAAAAGTTGGTTATAGTAGGATGAGGATTACCTCATTTCCGTCCTTAAATTCAATAAATAGCACAAGGTACAAGTAAAGGTTTTCTTTGATCTTAGCTACGAGGGAGATTTGACTGCTAAGCCAAATAATTTTCCTTCAGTTTTGCAGACAACTTGTACATTAGGCCTATTAATTGATGAAATAAGTCCTGGATAATTGAAAGTCCTTTGATTCACGATTCGGCTTCCTTGCTATGCCTACCTGTCTGACTAGAAATTATCCGGGTAACTGCAAAAGTTCCTGGTTGACACAAGACTAAACTTGTACAAATTGGGCTATCCATTTGTCAACAGCTGCAATCTAATTGAGATGCACTTTGCCACTGACTCAATCGATTTTCCGCAACTCTCCTGTCGAAAACCAGCCAGTCAGTCCCACAACGGGATTTAAAGTAATCTTGGCAACTTCATGGTTTAAACATTAAGAATTAAAAAAGATTCGATTGCTTGTAAAGTAAAGCACGAATGGCTCTTGGATTACAGAATATCATGTTGCCTATATATTCTGCTCACTGTAAGAATGGCTTCTTAAACAGCCTCTCCTCTAACACTCTGCTGCTAGACGTCAGTCTGCATATCTTGAATACTGCTACCGAGGCAATATTGGTTTTGATCAACGGAAATCGCTTGAAATTTGATACAAATCCAAACGAAATTATGAGAATTTTACGTAATTAAATGCCAAGAGATCCCACGGAGTTTCTTATAATATCTACATCAATTAGAAAGAGCTGCTATAGTCGTTTCAATAAAGAAATTGCCCAATCAGTAGGACAAATATACTCGGTACATTAGAAGGGTGTGATGACATCATTCTGTCAGTTTCTTTCGTCGGTGATTGTCCCTTTGTGCGTTCCAACATCTCCAAATGTTAAATGTTTCCAATGAATTCAATAATTCAATTAATCATGTATGTATATACATTAGTTGATGGTTTTGGGATTGTATACAGTCCTCTTCTTCTTTTTCTACAGCTTCATTTCCGTTTGTCGGGGTCGCCGGTGTGGATAATCCTTCTCCATTCTATCCTATCAAGGGTATCTTCCTCCTTCCTTGCTATCGCTCTCAGGTCATCTTCGATGCAGTCTTGCCATCTTCTTTTTGGTCTTTCTCTTGGGATTATGTACAGTAAGAAGCAAAAAAGCCCTAAATTCCTTTGCTCTGAACATAGCTTGGTCCATTTCCTCAATATCTTTTAAGTATCTTTATCTAGATAGCTTTTTTGATTTTCACAGCTCAGAATTCAAGGTTGCCTGTGACCATTGCAAGCTACGTTGGTATAGACAAAGGTCATAATTTTGCCTCAGGCTTAGAGTGTAATCTCGTCCTTTAAACACTTGTAATGATTGCTCTACCATATATCAATTTTTTCAAAATCAGGCTGATCAGAATGGCATTGTTTACTGGATATCAATTTTACCGCCTAGGTTGACTTACGCAGATGACTTTACTCTAAAATCAAAACTGTATTTATCCATTCAGTAAGAAATGAGCAAATAACCTCAGGACTGTCATCAAACCATAGGAAAGAATAATACCCGTCTTTGTCATTTTTAATTTTGTATTAACTTAAGTTGGAACCGGGAAAAAGTTCAACAGGTAAAGGAAACTGTTATGATGTCAATTTGGCAAGTACATTCAACTCAGCCTGATTAGAACCTTCGCGATTCGAACTTTTGCTAATTCGAATAAAATTTCAGGCCTTGAAAAGCTCCTAGCGAAATTTCTCTATAAAATGAATCTCTGTAACTGAAAATTTTTGTAATTGGAAATTTTTACGATCGCCAAGAGGATTTGAATTTGAAAAATTTGACTGTATATTCTAAGCGAACCTATGGGAATGATTAGATGCGGAAAAAATTGGAAAATTAATGCTTCTTATATCCATGAATATAAAGCTATTTTCAACGATGTCCTTATCTTTGGTCAAAAGTATGGTACACTCACACAGAGAGATGGCAATGGTTGTGATGGCTACCGGCCTCTAATGGCGCAGGCCTCTAAAGATGCAGATAATGGTGATGATTATTATGTTGGTTAATTCAATTATCATCATTATTAAAAGGTAGTCACACAAGCATATTCCTCAAAGTATTTTCTATCATTAAGCATGCTTTATTGCAGGCCTGATGACTATTCCATGACTCTTGATAAGGTGATATATCTATGACGATTGTCGATTTTGGTATGGCAACATTACTACTAGCAACTGCTGGAGGCGTTCTCAATGCAAAATATTCAACGTAAATGAGACATTGATAAACAATGAATTAATCTTGTGGCGGTAACTTTCCTTGATCAGCCCACAAACACGCATCGCATTGACATCGACATTGACATTGACACTGCATCATCGGTAGTGTCATTATTGAAAGTAAATACAATGATACCCAGCTTGAGAATGCATAGCATCCAAATTAAGATGCCTCTTTTATTCATCCCTTGCAGTTTAACATAGCTTTAGTATATGATTAGGCTACGTAGAACTAGCAATCCACCACGTGTCTTTCGGACAGCAATCGTTACCTGGCTGCTGGATTGCGGCCCCTAAAATTAAGATGAATAACATTAGCAAACGAAGCGCATGCCCTTATGTTGATGTCCCAATAAATGAAAGGACGCCTTGCTGCCATAAGTCTGCCCCGAACCATTTGCTTCTTAGGCTGCGTTTACACTGTACCGGATCACTTTTGATCTGATCCGATACAAAAGTGTTCCTTTTCCCTCACACTTACACTGTACCGGTACAGTTTCGGAGCAGTGCAGATGCAAAACTGTTCCTCTTTCTTTGCAGGTACAAAACTGTTCCTCTTTCCTAGCAGGTACAAAACTGTACCTGATAGCAGGTACAAAGTTGTACCGGATCACTTTATCTAGTGTAACACTTTTGTGTCGGATCAAAAATCGATCTGGTACAGTGTAAACGCAGCCTTAGTAAAGACAGTTGATAGAATTTGACTTTTCATGGCGGAGCACCATCATATGATCTCGTATTATTTTTTTTTTTTTTTTTTTTAGTGGGTTATGTTGAGGAAAGGCCATGGTGACCTATACAAAGCCCCAACAAAGGAAGAAAGAAGAAAGCGAGCAGCTAAGAGGATAGAGAGATAAGATCAAGTTTATTTACATTAGATTTGAAAGATGGCAAGTTGTAGGACTCAGGAAAGCAAGAAGAAGGCAAGACGTTCCATAAGTTGCATGTTCTTGGGATGAATGATGATTTGTGAGGTAGAGTTCGTGGATTAGGCAGTGAAACTTGGAAAGGGTGTGAATGAGTTGAGCTTCTGGTGGTCCTGACACGCCTCAGAGGAACTGGAATAATATCCCTGATCTCCTGAGAACAATGTCCGTTAAAGTATCTGTAAAAGATGGAAAGATCTCCAACTAAACGACGATGGGAAAGAGGTTGGAGCGATTTGGTGAGGTTAGGATTATTGATGAGACGAATGGCTTTGGACTGGACTTTGTCGAGAAGACAGAGAGTGGATTTTGGAGCACCACCCCGTATGGAGAGGAGCTATAACCTGTTGCAGATTGAACTGTTTCCTGCTACGAGATTCTGAGGCACCACTACGAGGCTAAGCTTAAAAACAGAGGTAACACTTCATTTCATCTTTTGTCATGTGGATTAACCAGGAGAGCCCCAAGCTTCAGAGGATTTGTATACATTCTTACTTATTTTACAGCGCGCTTCCATGTTTTCTACCTAGCATCCGAAGGTAGGCTTTACGGCAACGAGAAGCTATCCATATCGGTGCGTGTACTAGCCCTTCCTCTTGATGCAAAAACATCTTGTGATTCTTTCTCTAACAATAACAGCCATGTAACAAATCTCCTCACCCTTGAGCCAAAGTTAAGCGTGGGTTGGGACCCCAACCTCTGACCTTAGGGTCAGTTATCAATTGTCTTAGCTATTCAGTTACCCTTTCGACAAGCAGGGAGCCTCTTTTATGTTGTGATGCTACAAAAACTCCGTCATATACCAGAATTCCGTGAAATTTACTATCAAATGCATAGAAATATTCTTCTTGGAAGGAAAAAAGAAAAATGGTTGGTAAGTGGTTTTTTTCATTCTTTCCACCAAATACACCACAATCGCCAAAGGCACTAGGAAAAATATTTTCAAACTCGTAATGTTGAATTTAGCTAAAATGGAATTAAGACCTTTCGTTTTTGAAAATTCCTACCGTTCGGAACTGCTTACCTGGCAACGCCAAGCTTTCACTAGTTGACTAAAAAGCTTGTTTGCTTGTCTTTCCTCTACGCTACTTTCCTAAAAGAGATATAATGGGACAACCCGTGCTGCAACCAATCAAATGAATGCACACGAGTTGCTGGAACCAATATGAGAACTGCTTTCCATCGCTTGAGCAAGGAAGGGAATGTACAATATATGTATATCTAATGGTGTCCTGGGTATGACCTTAAACTGCAACCGGTGAAGCCTTGGTTCAGGAGTTCAAAGGCTTGAGACGAAGTCACTATCCCTTAGTCACCACTGTGCTGGGTCACCCTTGGGCAAGATGCAGTACCCATAAGCCTCCCTTTCAGGGTTACGACATCATACCACTGCTGCCTTGCGGTCTACCCGTTCTGGGAAAGGCTAGGGGGGTAAAGCCCAACAGGAAATCATGAGCTAGAGTCCCGAAGGCGGTTTGGCAACATAATGCCACTCCGGCAACTCCTGCGACACCGTTGGTGCCCAAGCAGTATCGACATGCACTTGGATCCACTGGCCGAGTGGAGAGGGAGGGCTTGCTGTCTGGACAACAGCTCGTCTTCCATACATCCTGTCCAGGCTACGTAGCTCCACTGGAGAGGATACTCCAGCGCTACTCCATCGTCTCATGTAGACAGAAGGATGCCGACGATTTGTGTGTGCATGTGTGTGCGTGTGCGTGTGCGTGTGTGTGTGGTGTGGTGTGGTGTGTGTGTGTGTGTGTGTGTGTGTGTGTGTGTGTGTGTGTGTGTGTGTGTGTGTGTGTGTGTGTGTGTGTGTGTGTGTGCGTGTGTCAGTGTGTGTGTCAGTGTGTCAGTGTGTGTGTCAGTGTGTGTGTGTGCGCGTGTGTGTGTGTGTGTGGTGTGTGTGTGTGTGTGTGTGTGTCAGTGTGTCAGTGTGTGTGTCAGTGTGTGTGTGCGCGCGCGTGTGTGTGTGTATGGTGTGTGTGTGGTGTGTGTGTGTGTGTGTGTACATATTTGGGGCACATTACAAAAGAGATTAAAAGGAAGGAATATTGCAGCAGCTTGCATAATGTTTACCACCGCCCTTCTTAAGAACCAATTCCTTGCAGTTGGTACAGCTTAGCAGCTGGAAAGTAGCCAAATGCGAATATTGTGACCTCATTAACTTATTAACTGTACTTAAGCAATCGTTCGTATTTAAAGAGACTGGTAATGATTACAGTGCCGCATCTAGATCGACTTATGATGTGTCAATTGAAGGCCCATCGAATCTTGCTCAGGCATAAGAGTGATAGAGCACATCATTTCCCAGATTCCCGTAATGGAGGAGACGAGGTTATTGGAGTTTCTGGAGACTTCTTCGACCAAATACCATGTTTAATCGCTGAATAATTATGGAGAGTACTGCCAATTTCAGTGCATGGATGTATTTTGTCACAACTACTTATTAAGAAGCGTTAGTCTACGTGCTGCACTATCTCAATGTCTCAGTTCTAAAGTCAGCTCTAGTTTGCCATTACTTCTCAACATTCACGTTAGGGTCTCCTGCAGGTAACAAGAAGCTCGAACTTTAGATATTCTTGACTCAACGCTGGTTAGAAATTCAAAATTTCGTTTTCTTTAGAGGACAACGAGTTTAAAAAAGATACTGTGACTGAAATGTGATGATATAATTTGTCGCAATAACAGCAAGTAATGTCAAATTGAGAAGCTCAAGAACTCAACATTGAGATTGAAGTCAGTGATATAACCTTCCAGCTTGTAAAAATTGTGTCTTGAATATCAAAATGCTTAACATTTAGTCATGTCGCATAAGACGGGCCTAAATTTTACTCCACAGGGAGGCAAGGGCTACAGCCCCCCGTCGGGGAAATAATTCAAGTTTGCGACCAATCGTTACCAAACGCAAGCTTCTGTGAATTAAAAGTTTTAAGTTCTTAAAATGGATTCTTAATCCTGGACAAAAAACAGTTAATTCACAGCTGTAAACAAGTTGCTAATTAGCCTAGATTTTGATTTTTAGCCCCACCCAACATGCCGCCTCCCCCAAAACATTTAAGAATATATCAAGTTATACATTTATATCTTGCTATATGTTCAAAGCCAATTCAGTGTTAAAATGTATAATCTTCAAGTCCTTGAGGCTTGATCTCGTCATCACCACTTCCATCCATTTTTGAAAAGAAGAACCTGTTTTAAATTTCTTAGGCCAAATGGGTTCCTGCTTCGTCGTCGTCGTCAAGTTCCTTGCCCGGTCCGGACGTTGGATACCATATTTCTCCGTCCACCTTCGCCGTGATGATGTCCACGTCCCTCGCCGCTGGATCCGCCCATCTTTCGAGACTCCGTCCGGATGCACGTGTCCCTTGGCCGTCCCCTGCCTCGTCTGCCATCAAGCATGCCTGCTATCGCCCATCTCTCCACACTGCCCTTCCTCATAACATGGCTTCCTGCTTATAGGGGTATAATTGACAAATCTTAGGCTAACAGGTTCTTAATTTTTAGGTTCTTAGTTGCAGGTTATCTCTGGTTTCTGCTACTCTTGAACTCGACTATGGAACAAAGTTTTTTTATCTTCGTGGGGTCACTGATGCATTTCTACCTGCGGTGTTTAAGTAAAGCCAAGTCGATATCGTTCAAGACCATCTTATTCACAGCCCGTATAAAATTCGTTCTCTCCACCGTAGTAGATATTAAATGATTTGATTTCAGGTTGAATGGAGACTATTGTTAATAAAATTAATTTTGTGAAGACAGGTGCATCAACTTCCATCGAATCTTATGACCAATTTTCATCACAGGTGGTTATCCATAATATTGTTGATGATCATTAAAAGATTGATGATGATGACCATGATGATGATGATGATGATGATGGTGATGATGATGATGATAATAATCATGATGATAATGAAGATGACAAAACTCACGATGATGAAACTGATGCTGATAATGATGATGACGATAATGACCCGAATGGTGAGTACTTTTGATACCCTCCAAGACTCAATCCTTCCAAAATATTTGAGCTTCGAGTCAAAGTGGAGGTCTTAGTCCCATTTCCTTGTCAAGGTGGGGGGGGGGGGGGGTCTTGACGCAAGTGATGAGAACGGTTTCGTAGGGGCTTCAAATCTACACAGTAACTTAAAGCAAGTCAATCATACGAATGCACGTAACCCCGTCTAATGAAGAAGAGCATTGGTATATCTGCAAACAAGCCAGACTGCATAAGTACCCTTATCTCTAATTTTAGGAAAGGTTCTGGAAAAAAAGATGAGAAAATTCACCGTAGAAGAAGGGGAAATGATGGAAAAGATGGTTAAAGTGCAAAAACTTGAGCTAATCGATAAGAAACGTTCGGCATTGAAGAAGAACTGTCGTTGTACAAATCTCTCTGATCCTCGCTTTTGGCTCTACAGGGCGTTAATATGAGTAAAGCTATCGCTCTGGGGACTTATTCGCATGCTAGGCCGCTAACATGAAGCAGCATTGTACGGTAATCTCAACAGAACACATGGGGCAAAAATTTAACTCACCTATATTTATTTGCATGTTTAATAAACAGAATTTCATCGTAACCAGGAGCGATCTTCGCTCACGGTAGCTTGTGTATCGGTAATAGTTCACACTTTAAATGCGGAAAGTTCTGAGTTTTAAGGCACTCTCGATTACATTTGTTAGTGCCCTCTACGGGCTCACCCAGCAGTGAAGACATAGATGGTGCAATGAAGAACTAGAGTGAACTTGGAGTAAATCTGTGGGTAAGGTGCGGTGAAGAACTGATCATCCTACCTAATAAGGGACCGATCATTATTCATGCCTCGGGTTGGGGCCGAAGAGAAATAGGCTGGGTGAATGATGTCTCAGGTAGCCTTCAGGTTGGTCAAGTAAATTTTTTGTCTTTCAAGGATTGGGTAGCATGTTTTTATAGCTCTATATTGGTTGGGTAACCATTATTTGTGTAGTCCACAAGGTTGGGTAGCATATTTTTATAGCTCTATATTGGTTGGGTAACCATTATTTGTGTAGTCCACAAGGTTGGGTAGCATGTTTTTATAGCTCTATATTGGTTGGGTAACCATTATTTGTGTAGTCCACAAGGTTGGGTAGCAGGCAAATTTACCTGAGTAAGCATTTCTCTTCAGTCCCAACCTGAGACATTTATAATGAAGGGTCCCTAATGTCCCGTGCTTCACGTTAGTACACTTTAGTAAGTTGCTCCCGGACACTCGTTCCGAACATTGAACTCATCTAGGGGCAATAAGAACTTTATAGTTTGCATGTAATTTCATCGCAATCAAATTATGCGGTTTGTCTGCTTTTTTGTCATAAAAAAGCTGAAATTTGGAACAAAACCAGATAATATCAGGAAGCAAAGCAAGCAAAGCAAAGCAACTTTTCTTTGTTAACGCAGGCTGGGTATGTGGCAGCTATACAGCTGATGTGGGCCTGCAGCATTACTGCTTGTGCCCTCAGAATTACTTCTGAGTACTCATTCACCGACCTCTGAAGGATGGACAGCTGAGTTGGCTCTTGGCTTGAGGTTAGTAGACCTGGCATGATTGAAACACTGCGCTTAACCACTCGGCCACACCACCACTAGGAAATAGGACCGTAAGGACTTTTCAGTCAAAAATGAATTAATACCAATTCATAGGGCACAGTGGAATCAAGATTTGAAGCAAATTAGTCCACATATTTCTTTTTTGGAAGTAGATGATTGACCTTATTGATCATTCTTCCGAACAGAAGTGGAGATTTTAGTAATTTTCTTGCCCACTGGAAGCCGAGAGTTTGGATTCTGCACCTTATAAAAAATTTCACACAACTTCTCTACGGTATATGATTGCAAAAACTAAGCATTCCGTGGGAAAAGTCAAAATTACATGATTCTTGAAGCTCTACATCTGCGTCCCAACTTTGTTAGTCGAGCCTGCAGAAAAAAATTGAGAAGAATCTGGATTCATTTCAGAATCGAAATCTTGTATGAACAAATGAGAAGGGAATTCTTTGTGTGGCTTATGAAAGGGACCTTATATTCTTCTCAATTTTCTTCTACAGGGTTGTTTGACCAACTTGGACCGCAGATGCGGACTTTCAACAATTATGTCACTTTGAATTTTCCTCAAAGAATGTTTCCCAAGACATACGAAGGCACAACAGAACAGACAAAAAATAAAAATATCTAAAAAGATTTGGCATAATATTCAGGATGCCTCACTTTCTATGTAGTAGTTAGTGATAGAGAGAGGAAGGGTACCTTCCATCCCAGCCTCAATACTGCTCTTGGCATTTCATAAGGTACCGTAATGTGTTTCTCTGTATGCAATTCGAAAGGACAAAGGATGATACTCGGAACACGTGATATTCTGTATGCTATTGAGGTTATGTAGAGAAATGCGTTTAGCAGAAGGTTTCCGATGTAAGATGGCCAGGAAACACTCTTAAGAAACGAAGCCTTAAAATATCATTTATTTTAACGGAACCACAATGTCAAAGGTGTAGCACGGCCCGAAGGGTTTTTGTTACTTATCGACTGTGAGGTATATATCGCTTGGTCAGGACATCCAATCACGTAATGATCCTGTTCAAGCAACACTATAACATTCATGAAACAGCCCACACCCTGTATGAACTCTCGCATTGTTGTTTCTATCCATGTCTGTTTGAGATTACGAATGATCGTTGACAGTGAAGAGCCATGGTCGCTAACGCTGCTAAGCAGTATGGCACCTGGTGATCCTGTATGCTTGCCGTAACAGGATAGGACCAGTATATTATCTGCTTGTCGTAGAAGGCGACTGAAAGAGGCTGGTGGCAGGAAGGCCATCAGACCATAAAACCAAAACCGAACTGTTATTAAGATGTGTGTGCCTGATACTTAATAGCCCGCACCGGTGACCCCACTTTGTGGGAGCAGCCTGTAGAGGAAGTAGAAGATGCAGATAATGCAAGTCCATACGCTGCGTATACTCACCGTGCAGTATGTTTCCAAATCGGTAGTGGACTTGTGATGTAGTCGTGTGATTCCAGGAGGGTAATGGTCTCATGTAACATGACACTTGGGATTTTGAAAGCGTGGCCAAGACACAATGTTAGATCATAATTTTGCTATCATTCATGAGTCTCTGCAAAGCAAAATCTCTTTTTAATCCTCCTTAATGGTTTCCCCTGAGTATATTTTGAGAAGCGTCTGAAACGTGATACGAGAAGCATGGCTCATAAACTTCCAACCTCATTCATCAATATTGTGAGGATGGTTATTCCTGTAATTGGCAGTATGACGCTGTTATCATAAGAGGTCAGGGACGGGGCGAGCCCCCACTGAATGGAGGGTTCATCATGGAGGGATCTGTTTCTAAGCTTATTTAGTCACGATCCTTTAACTGATAGGAAAAATCCTATTTTCTGATCGAGAGTGATTCTCAGTCAACCGACAAGATTAAGAGAAAGAAATGTACGTCTCAAACATGCAAATAACAAGTTACTTTGACTCCAATGAACTTTGATCGCTTAGATATTCAAATTCAGGAGATCTTCAGCTGCAACGAAATGCAACCACGGTATTTCCTTAATATTGCTACCATTGATCCTTCATCAAGCGAACCTTGCAGCGAACGGAGTTAACTTGAACACCAAAAAAATATACATTTAATGCAAAAATGTATGACTAGGCAGAATAATTCAGTCTTCTCAACAAAACTTCTCTGCGGAATGGGACCAACCATGGGATGGTCATGGCGAAAAATAATGCCTCTGTTTGCTGTTTACAAAACTAGTTGTCATTTCTGGATATTTCCTTCAGCTGCTTTCCATATCTTCCTGTAGTAGCCATGCACCCATTAATGAAAGTTAAGTCACACACCAAAATTGAATGTTGGGACTTCCTCGTTGAAAGAGAGCCATCCTGAGCCAAGGCATTTCCAGGCAATATGATGATCAGTGCCTTTCACTTGAACCATAGCGTTACCCTAGATGCCAATTTCCAGGTAGGGGAACAAGTTGCAAGCATACGAGCGTGCCTAAAATCTGGGACCTTATGGACACTTGGCATGTGTTCTAACCATCATACCACCTGCTCACTCTGTACTGTTTGTTATGTTTGAAAAGGTAACTCAAGATAGAACAGAAGGATGCTTTAGACACGCAAACCGCATTGCTCATTGAAAAGCCCTATGAAAGCTTGCACATATTTTGACGACTTTTAAGTTCACTTGCTTACGCTTCAAGCTCCTTCAGTCACCACCTAAATTGATTTGTTAGAAAGTTGCGTCTGTGCCCCACAATCAAATGATGGAAGGATTCTACGACCTTATGATTCTATGACAACATTACCCTATGGCCTTTATGCCTTGTGCCTTATGACCCTATGACCCTTAGTTGCAATAATTGTACTTCCGAAATACCCCCCGACAACACGGCTCTTTAGACACGGACACCTTGTCCCTTTTGACCTGAATAATCCTTGATCTTATGATCCTAAGGCTTCTTGATCTTTTGATCATATCAACCAACCCTGGATGCCATGACTCTAATCGCAATTTTAATGATATCAGTATCATTTTGCTGAAATTTGCATTATTAATTCTTCGACATCATTGACATGGACACAATCGAAAATGCAGGTGTTATGAATGATATTGGTTAAGAATCTTCAGAAGGATGGAAAATTTCCCACTTCTATTAGGGAGCTGGGTTTCAAGAAATTCCGAACCTCAGAAGGGCAGCGTGAATCGAGGGGAAATGTGGTGCTTGGGAAGCATTCAAGTTTGTTATCTATTCTGTATACCTGTAGACATGGCATGGTATACACGTGAGAAAGCAATCGTCGATGATAGTTGTTTGTGTTTCTTCACATGCACACAGGGCTGTAAATGGTGTCAATAAATATCACTTGGGTTAAATTTACCTGCATCGCAAACGGATGCAGGAGCCGATCAAGGCATCGTCGGCTCAAAAGAAGCTTGTTGACACTCGTCTTGTGTCGTGTATTTGTACAAGTTTTCGAGAGTCAAATACCTACGACGCTTTATTCAGTCTCACTAGACAAACAGTTCTTTACCCAGTGAAAGGGCCCCTTTGCCGACAGAGATTAATACAACGCCCTTGCGCAGAGCATGCCCAGCCACTATAATCGCTCGGCCGTCGGTAATAGATACGCAAAGGAAAGACAACCTTTTTAAGCACGGACAAAGAAAGAGTGTACACTTGAGCTGATTGACATGGATTGTGTAACGGCAAACACCATCTCAAGATTAATTGTATTTTAATGCAGTATCTTCACTCCTCGAGAGCGACTAGATCTTTTGCGAATTTAGAAGATTAAGCAAAGGGTCACAACAGGGTGCAAGAATTTTAGTACCTCATATTCCTCGTCGAAAAAGGTGAGCACTTTTCTACGAAGAACTTGAAATTAGCAGATTGCGCTGATTTGAAAGGAGGCGCAAACTCGTCACCGAAAAGGACAGCAAACAGGCTGACTTGGCAGGAAGCATTGGCAGTAGCTATTCGTGAGTCAAGCAGAGACTGCATAATCACTCAAAAGAGGCTTACTGAGTAGCTTAGACCCCGTGCAGCAAATAGCAAATAACCTTGAAGTGCTCGCTCTTTCACGACGTCTCGGTCAAGCGTAGGGTATTGGCAACTGTGTCTTTAATCAACTCAAAGCCACGCACTTTGAACGTGGAAACCGGCCTTGCGTCTGAATTGAAAATCCGAGTATTTCATTCTTGTCGGAAGACACGTAGAAGAAGACACGCTTAGACTGCTTGGTGTAGTTTTTGAGTAGCCGTTGAATAAGCGAAGACATCAGCATCGAAAGTGCTAAGCCAAAGCTTTAACAGTAAAGAATTGAATAAGAAGAAGCAGCACCAGTTTGAAGTCGGATTACGATGTCTTTGGTAAATCCACCGGTTGCAAGTAACGAGCATAGCTGCGAGAAGAGCTTGGTAGACGGTGAGCAAGTACGAGATGAGAAAGAGCAGACTTTGGAGCCCATTCAAGGTAGGTGTTGTCCATTACAACGTGTGTTGATTACCCTGAAATGTTCACCTCACGACATTCACAGACCGTACCGCCAACCACGCGTTGAGATGTACATTTAGGTACTCTTTTTACCACTCGCTCGCACTTCATTGGGATTACTGTGTTGTGACAAGACTAATGATTAGCACTTGGCTGTGACTCGTGAGATTTACATCAAATCATCAAGAAACCCATAAAAATCCTGTGGATCATTTAGTGCTTGTCTTGAATTAATCTAATGATTGGTTCTCCCTTCATCTGTCCCACATTCTAAGTAGTTCAGGCAAATCTCCTAGGCCTTGTTTATCCCAAAGGGTCTTCAGTGATACTTTCATCAATTATTCACATAAATCACTAACGGTTTTCAAATTTCTCGTGTCCATCGCCTAAACTTGAGATAAACGCAGTCATGAATTTAAAAAAGGAAACAAACGTCACAAGGGAAAAGAGAATGCCCAAACGTCTTGAAGCTTTTTGGCGAAACGTCTCTTGCTCTAGGAGAACTTAAGGAAAATCCCTCGGCCGTTGAAAGCCTTCTTTTGTATGTTCCCTTTTCTCATTTAAACTGAAACTCTGCTCAATAATACGATACGTTTCGCGTTTCTGCTATTTTGTGGCAAAGCGAGAGGAACCGGAGAAGTCGAATAGTATTGAATGCACACCGTGGATAATTGAATTCGTTCCATGTTTTCATGCCTTTGCACCTCTTAAACATTATGATACGTGATTGAAAAAAGACTGCCAGGAGTAAGAACAATATCTGTGATTTGGAAAACTTGAATTCGTTAGACTATGGAGCATTTGTGTATATTCACTAGCGAGAAATGGAAATGTTTCCATTTGATTCAAGTAGAAGAACAAGAGCTATCAGCTCATCGTTTAGAAGTTGAGTTCATTCTTCTTGAATGTTATAAAATCTATCTTAATATTCGAATCTTACTTGAGTGTAAGTGATAAACCTATATACTTCTGTCAGCGGAGGCAGCATCTTTGATTGCATATAGTAACAGGGCTAGTTGCTTTGATAGGCATCAGGCATCACTCTGCTTAAAGATGGAGAGTTGAACTGACATCTTTGAATTACATAGACATAAACACAATGTCGCGAGATAAAGCCATGGAAAATTGTCAACGATTGTGAGCGGTTTTCATGCATCCAAAATTCATCTTGCAAATGGCTGAAAAGCATCAATGCACGGTGCACGAACTCCTATCACATTTTGCTTTCAGCTATAAATCAGTTACTCGATGAAGTGATTTAAACTTGTGCAAAATCTCGTAAATCCTTTCTCGTGTAGTTACGTGCAGTTGTTTGGACCAAGCAGAGCTTAGATATCACTGAGGCTATCGCTGTCATGGTCACCAATTCCGCTTGATAGTGGTAAAATAATGCATAGATTTAGGGTTCAATCTTCTCACGAAGTTGCAAATCTCCTCAGTTTTTCATCGAGATTAGATCGCTATTTGCATCCTCCCTAACCGTTGATCTTTTAATGAAGAAGTTATTCGAATCTGATTAGGAGCAAATCATTGGAGGTGGGCCTGTGTTTAAGGCAATTGAAACTAGAAATATTCGAGGAAGCTGCTTGAAAATATTAAATCGCTTTATCATCGACAGGCGACAATATGAGATACTTCTAAGTCCAATTTGAAAATCCCTTATGGCTGCCAAACAAAAGCACTTTTTCTTGATCTTCTCAACTTGATATCATGTATTCAATTTGCTAAATTAAATTCAAAAGAAATTTTTGCTAGTGAGAAAAACTCATTCAGATCATCAGCAAGTGTGCGAATCTAACTTCTCAATACTGCTCATAAATGTATCTGTATGTTTGGTACTACTCGGTCGTACTAAGTCCTCATTGAATAGCTTTTTCATTCAGAGGAGGGTCTATTTCTCATTGATTTCTGAAATTCACTGGATGAAAGAAATCAAATTCATTTCAATTTTTGAGGCTAGTAGCAAGTAGTACCTGGTTCCTATAGGATTTAGCGAGTTGTAAGCTTCATCAGTTTTCCAAAGAACCAGCTAGGCGAACTAAAACATAAAAAATTATCGGTAATCATTTCGTGAGAAATTTATCCTTCTAACTTTGGAAAAAAGAGTCTAAATCAAAAGCTGAACTCTCAACGGAATTTTGCTATTAAGCTGCTTTGTGATAGGAAAAACCGCTATCGACAGTGTGTATTTATACGACCTGAATATGGCATTCTAAGAACAAATGATGCATCAAGGTGTATTACCTAGTCAAGCTCTTTAAATGCTAAGTGTGAAGTGTGCTTGTCAACTAGAATCCTTCCATGATTCTATTACGAACCTTTTTAATGAAAAGTAGTTGAATCTCATTCACTAGGCTTACTTCACAAATGCAAATGGATAAGTAGTCACTAAGAGACCAATTTTGAAAAGAACAACTGTGGCATAGATGAGACCTAAATCATGTAAAAATCTCCATGTATTGTTCGTGCCTGTTCTGTTTCATTAGTTGAGCCAAATTTAAATGGTTATCTAAGATTATCAAGATTTGATATTGAGTAGATTAGGTCGCTTACACACCATGCTACAATATCTACAGCATTTCACGCAATCATCAAGATAGAAGGCCTAAAATGGGAACTTGAAAAACAAGGAGTCATAATCATCCCTCTGAAACACAAACAGTGTTAGATAGTTAGTATACTATTAACTTCAATCATGTGAATACGTTTATTCACTTCCAATGTAAATTCCTATTTTTTATCGATGCCCAAATCAATTGTTTAACTGTATCAAGATGCATGTTTCCAAAGTTCACCTTTCTAAGATAATACTTGATAGTGATCGATAGAATGGAAGATTCTTCTTGAGCAAAAATAGAAGCTCGTAGTTCAAAGTAAGGCCGTTGGATACATTGATGCAATAGATCCGATGGATGCCAAAATATCATCAACTCAGCAAAATTCCTTCAGATCTCGTGTATTTTAATATTCATTCGAGTAAATTTACGTCTTGTCATGTTGTGGATTCTCCAGAAGAACTGGCTCTGCGTGATATAAAAAACCAATGCATGCATCTCAGTGTAAAAAATAGATGGGCTCAATCAGGCTATTGATTCGTAGTTTTGATGAATTATTCAGTGGTACTTTCCTGCTAGCTTTTTACGTGCTAGTACGAATGTACTGCTGCCCATTTTCACCATAAGATATACTTGGAGGTTGGCAGTTTGTTGACATAAACTAGCTATTTGCTCCTAGGAGTTATCAAGCTGAGACAAAGATTCATCAAATTTCCAGACAGCCTTGACTAGAGACAAAAAATATCCAACCACTACTTCATAAATCTGTCTAACGTATAAAATCAAAGCTCTTTGGGAACACTTTTCATACTAAGATACACATCTAGTTCACGAAGGCTTTTTATGCAACAACCATGAAGTTTTTATCGATTGGTCCATAAGTGAATATAGAAGTTTCCTTGGATGACATGCTGTACTTTGATCCTGCAATTATGGTCACTTCATGTCCAAAAATAGGCGAAACTAATTTGATTTTGTTCGTCTGCGTGTACATGACCCTTGCATCGTGCTGTCCAACAGCGAATGTCGTTCAAACGTGTCTTGTCACGTGTTGATCAATCATCTTGGCATGAAAATCTGTTGCCTGGTCTTGGTTGATTTGATCATTATCCAGCTTAATATGATCAGCGACAAACTATTTATAAAGGTATTATCGTTTCTGTATAGGTACCGTCTTTATGATCACGGAAAGGTAGGACGTTTGATGGGATGAATCAGAACTGGGATAAATTAATTCAGTATAACCCTAATTGAACAAGAATCGTTAGTGATTTCCCATTACAGCGTATTCCAAAGCTGCAAATTTCTACTTAAAGTAAGTTGGTATTCTATCGCATTTATAAATGCTTCTGGGAGGCTTACATGAGAAGAAAATGAATTGTGTCACGGTGCATTAACTGCATACACTTTTGAAGCAATAACACAGAACGATAACTATGCGTTTGACAAGTAAGATGTAAACCTCTGAGATGACCTCACATTCTTAGGCTAGAAGAAATAGGAACTTCAGACAAAGCTCAACCTTCTTATGCTTTCCACCCAACATCCAGAAATTGATTTTAGGACACCAAAGATCTTTAGTTAGTGAAGGGGGGGGGGGGGGGGATTTTCAAGCAAATTACCTCATAACTCTGTCTTGACAACAATTTGAAAATTTTGCATGAATTCATTAGCTAAGATGCTTTAATCTAAATCTGAGAATCACATGCCTTGGTATTCAATTTTCTAATCATTTGAACTTGCACAAATCCAAGGTACCAAAACAGTGAAGTTCAACGAAACTCACAGCTCCGCAAGCATATTTTGCAAATTTCTTTTATCAAGATTCCATGGAAATATAGGAAGCTATGAAGAACAGATAAGCTTTTTCATAACACCAATTCTGCAATAGTAAATACTTGAAGTTTTCGACGCAAGTATTTTTGCATCTTTTTACTTCATCAGAATAAGATCAGATATATTCCTTGTACTATGACTTTACCGACAAAGCGGGAAAAGATTTTGAAAATTCAGCCATCTCCACATCATTCTGACACTGGTTTCCCTTTAGCCTCTAAGAATCTAGAGGATATTTTTTTAACTGTACTAATTTCAAATTCACGAATCATATTGTTGGTTTTCGTAGCTTGATACTTTCACCTACTTCTACGAAAATTGCCTTCCCCTGCAGATCTCGGTAGCCGCCACTCACTCGACATATCCTTAAATGTTTCTAGACCTGAGTCTGGTTACTTATTACTTATAGATACTCTTCATTCGTATGACATATGTCTATGTATAGTTTTGCTAACAGAAAGTCACCGACATTACTGTAGAATAATGGAATGAAAATTGCCTATTTCCTTAGGTTTCGTGATGATTTCTTTGATATATGCATCTATAGAGTAAAGTTTTCAGTAGTGCTCCCAGTTGACCGGCAAGGCAGGGTTGTGAAAATGATACTCAGAAAAAGTCCATAATACATTCATCCGCTGTCTGACGAAGTTGACTAGAATTATTTACAACGTGACCTATGCAAGGAAAGAAACCAATGTAAAATCTGTGTTCTTTTCGAATATGGTGACGAAACTGAGAAAAAAATTGAGCAACTGATTGATACCATGATGGTAACTTCCACCTTTTGATGTGAAATGAAATAACTCAGCCAGATAAATTTGGAAACCTGATTCATGATTATCTTTCTCATTTATGAATCAACGATATGGTTTATAATGATTTATTTTTTAAGCAGGAAAATTGAAAAAAATTACGGATGGCCGGTTGTAGCATAGTAATAAATTGTGTATTAGAATGCAAATGTAAAATAGAATAGTTTCGATTTGCACGGAATGGATTTTCATCATTGCATTTTTGAATTTCAATTTTTCAGGCTTCTGTTTCTAAAAAGCAATAAAGAATAATGAGTGGAAAGGATGTATGAGAAATATCACCTGTATTCACCAATGAGTTTTTAACGAATAGGGCCAGGCTCCTCTAGTGCAATTTGAATGAAACTGTGTAATAAGGAATACGGCGGAAGGGAGCTTAAATGTGATTTTGGCGTTACTTTCTCTTCAACAGAATTCCCAAAGTGAAAACTCCATTCGTTCGGCAAATGAAACATCATTTCTGATTTAACCTCCAATCAATGCAATGGGTTTGCGGAAAAATGACGAAATTCCTGCAATTGCCTGAATAAAAAACTTTTGGGACTCTCAGAGTAATAGAGGATGGTTTAAGATTCTCGATATATTCTGAAACTTGGCCGTCTGTCAGCAAGAAAGCAATTGAGCGCAATTTTTTTGCTACGTTGAATGGAGGCAGAAAGGAGTCATATAGTTGACGCTGAAATTTTCACCTAAAACTTAATGGAACTTAACGCAATCAAAATTCGATTTGCTTTCTTTGAGGTTTTGTTGGCATTAATGTTCCACTCTCAACCAATGCAACAATTTAGTTTCTGCAACTCTGAGCAGAAAACCCTCAGGTGTCGCAAAAGCCGAGCAAGAATACGGCAAGTTTCAATTTGCTATTCTAAATGGCTCAACACTTCCGAGAATGCTCTCCTTTGGCTTACTATCTTAGAAAAATGTAATAAATCTTTGCGTCATATCCAATATGACCACAAAGTTAATCTCTAAGGAAAACGCAGGTGCTAAAGATTACCTGGCAGTATACAAGGCATCTAGCGAATTTTTTGTCCTAAATCGTAATACCCACGTGGTTGAATGAAACCGGCCTCGTCTCATTGTGTTTGTATGCAAAGAAGGCTAAAGTAAATATAACGTTGAACACGTATCACGGTGCATAGAAATTGTATAGATTACGTGCATCACCAATAAGGCAGTTGCACTTTTCGCATTAAGGTGCAAGATAGCTTTTGCTTCACGTGAATTACCACTTTTCGGAAATCAAAACTACTTCTTAATATTGCAAAGTGGACGTATAGATCGCCACGAAAAAGGTTTCAAAGATTTCGGAGACTGTACACTTCTACGCATCTATGTATCATAAAGTGGATCTATCTATCTATCTATCTATCTTGAAATATAGCTCATTTTGATTCTGAATTCCCTTAGTTCAAGAGAAAAGCGTATTGATTGTATAACTGTAGTTATTAAACTTAAGTTTTATCTGTCTAATTGGTAGAAGTCGAGCAGGGTGAATCTGGCACAGATACTTTATAAGACAGATATATTTATTTTTGAAACGGTAGTTTTAGACGGAAAAGGGCGAAGTTTGCTGCATTCAGAAATATCAACAGCCATCGTTGCAACCCGTTTCCTGGGTCAGTTATGATACCTGAATTAAGCACAATTTTTCTTTGCTATCGGATCAAAAATTCCTGATGTCAAAACATCATAGGTGCATGTAAGTCGTTTGGACATCACAATCGAAAATCTCCTTTTACTATTGAATATTTTATGGCGGTTAGTGGTAGGAGCAAACACTGTCATACAGCTAGCTAGCTACTACGACATCATTTCGCCCTGTTGCATGCTCATCTTCTCACCGACAGAACATTGTTCATAATGAATGGCTGTCGGAATGCTTATTGGAGCATTTTGATAAGTAGAAGCATTGACGCAAGAGTCAGGGGCTAGACGTATGCCCCCCCCCCCTAGTACGAAATAGCAAAGCAGTCGATCAACTCATCAAATCAGTATCCAGAAAGCTAATGCCTTGTCCCTTCCTGGAAGTTGAAGGGCTCCTACGCTGATTTGTGTCTCCTTCATTCTTTGTTGGGGCTTTTGATAGGACACCAAAGCCTTACCAAAACTTACCACTGAAAAGGAGCACTGGCACATATAAATATTGTCGACAGCAAAAAAGCACTCGCTTTAGATATCTATTTTGAAAAGAGGCACTTGCAAATTGTGTTTTGCGTACTCTACCTTCGGATATTGGTTGAATGCAAGGTTTCCAAGCAGGGTGTCATAAGAAAAATATCGCATAACTTGCCACGTTCACCATGCATTGGCGCTGGGCTTATGGCAACAGGTAAAGCAATCAGCATGCCGGCATGAAACACCACCACCTCAAATTCAAATGACTCAGTGCGATTTGCAGTAAATCCCCCGTAGCAAAGGAACCTATTGCAAAAGAGCACACTCTCTTGATTTCAGCCATGAGCGAGCAAAAGTTGGTATTGAGGTTCAATCCACTTTCGTCTCGGCTAAAAATCCTGCTGATGATATTCTTCCTTGCTGAAGTTTCAGAAAATCTCTTGAGTCAGCAGCCAATTTCTTTGCTCCCTTGAAAATTAGCTATGAAAATGTGTTATGCAAAACAGCAGGTCGCGCAACATCACTGCACAGAAAAATTGCGCGCTTCTTACAGTTATGCTTGGAGGCGAGCAAATCGAGGAAAAATGATGCACAGTCACAAAAGAGATTTCACTAGAAATGTAAGCAGCATATGATAATTTGTCTCTTCAGATGTTTCTTACGCTAGAAAACTGAATGTATCATTGCGGAACACCTTTTAAATTGCTAGTTCTTATTTTAGATCTCTGCATATTCTGCGTTTTTGGTTCCCTACACTTTTTAATGCACAAATTACCTCAGGCTACCGTGCAATAAGACGTCTTTTTAATCAAAATTTAAACATTAGTTAAAAGAACCCATGCAACAAACGGTGTTCATTGGCAATTTCCCCACTAATTTTATTCTCAGAGAAGTCCAAACACATAAGCATCTTTGCCACGATTAACCATTGGTCTGCCAAGATTCGGGATTCTTCCTACCAATTAAGCTGCCAATTGAAGCGCGTTCTTATTGTTAAAGTGTCGCTGATCATATGACTTATGATGACGTCAATGAATCAGGGTCTGTAATTATCAGTCTAACGAGAAGAATGCATGGTAGTGGCATATCGCCTTACGAAAATTTCTATCGACTAAAGATGTACTAAAGTGTTTTGATGTCCCTACGATCTCTTTAACGTACATGATCTATAAAATCAGTATTTGGAAATCATTCGACGAGCTTTTTTTATGCTCGTTATTTTGCATCATTTTTTTTCTACAATCTTAAAGCCAATGTGAAAGTGACGCAAATGTGAAAGTTTTGGACTGATTCTGGAATTAATTTCCTTCTCCTTTCTTACTTTCCACTACATGCCAATTAGAGGCGTAGGTTACGTTAAAAGTACAGTAAACTCTGAGAGGATTGCAATGAAAAACTCGGGCCACAGAGTCGTTAGCCCTGGAATGGTTATGGAAGATTAGTAAGCTACGATCACGCTTGTCACTGCATATTAGATTAAATGGCAGAAACAACTGACGTTCTTAAAAATGCCGGAAATGTCCCGCTTGAACAAACGCAATCATGCAATTATTGTTATTATTGTTATCAAAAATCTATTCAAAGTAAGCCAGAAGAAATGGCTAAATTACAGCTAATTATGTTCTTCTATTTACAGTATACATTATTTCCAATGAAACTATACATATAAATTTATATATATATATATTTATATATATATATATATATATATATATATATATCACATAGAGGGTGCTGTCTTCACCACCATATGGTGCTCTATGTACAAAGTACAGAGCGTTGATAGCAGCTATATATATATATATATATATATATATATTTATATATTTCTATATATATAGCAGAGTTGAAGAGACTCTATCCTGTTAGGAACCCAACTTTCGGTATATATACTTTGGAAAGCCATTGCCTACTTTGCATTTCCCACCATTCCAACATATGATTTGTTTTTGAAGATAGGAAGACTGTTTGATTGTTTCATTTCTTGTGGTGAGCGCTGCAACAGTTCATTTCCAAGGTTAAATGATGAACTCAACTCCAAAGGATGTAGTTTGTACCTTTGACAGCTGAGCGTTATCGCCATTCCTTAGACTGCAGTTAATATTTCGCTACACGGCAACATGCTTCATAAATGGTGGATTCGGACTGCATATCTGTGAAGGAACGAATGCTTAAGATGTGCAATTTGAAGCAATATATATTTCATATGTATTCGATATTATACAAGTTGTGCCTATCGCAACTATAAGTTGATGTAGACCTGAATTAATTCAATGAAATTCGTTTGAACAAAAGTTAATTATTCAATGATAAGAGGTAATGAAACCTGCAGGAAAACAAATCAAGAAGAAGAATCTAGTTGTTTCCAGCTACTTTACAACGAAATTGAGATATTTATGTATGTTGAGAGTAAATTCTGTAGTGAAGGTTTCAAGGGTATACAGCGAATCCTGTAGCGATGTTATCAGAGCAGAAGCTGTTATTAGCCAAAATGATCAGCATACTGAAAAAAGAATTGCTCAACTTAAGATTTGGTAAAATAGATTTGGACGAGAGTCATTCCTGCATATGTCTAATCTCCAGCCAAACTTTAACATTCTTTATACGCCTTCGCGTAATTCGATTATCTCTAAGAAATTATTGAAGTATCAAGAGTCCTTTGAAAATATTTTCATTTTATTTTACTTGTCCCTCAAATTTTGATTAACGTTTCTTCAATATCGGTCAAAGAATGTCTGCCTAAAGCGAACGTTGTTCTGGTCTGTTTTTCAGCGTCTGCATGTCATGGCCAATCATAGCGCATCTAAAAAAAGGAATGTGTGTATGACAGATGGGTAAATGTATAAGACACGATATGATCCTCTGAATAGGAAATTTGTTGGGGTTTTGTCTTCAGATTGCTTTATTTTTCTTGATGGATGAACGAGGAAATGGAACAGAGTTTTATTGAGATATATTAGCGGCGGATGTTAAGGTCCCTTGTAAATTTATTACAACAATCATAGGATTTAGCAAAATTATTTCCTTTAGACGTTTGGTATCGAGGTTCAGCTGTTCAAAGTTTCTTTGATAAAGAGAAGCCACTTGTGCCTACGCAAACTAAAAGCAAATTGCAATTGTACTCATGGAGAGCAAGTAAATCGAAATGCGAAAACAAAATCTTTCCTGCTTATTACGATAAAGAGAAATATTTACTTGTGTTTGTACTCTCAGTGGAAGCCATTTTAACGAATAGTGACATGCATAAGTTGGTGCAATGAGCATGCTAGCAGAGAAAACTTGGCAAATAGCTGAAAATATATTATGATCATTCAAAGGTTTTCAAGGAAATGACCTAAGTAAGATGACGTCTGTTTAAGCTTGAGTCAGAACCATAGAATCGCATTCTTGACAAAACTTTCGATCCTAGTTTCCTTGTTTAGGAAATTTTCTTCCCCATGCAAACTCACTACGTCTTTTAGAATCGACCCTCTCTATAGAGGATACCAAGTTATGAGCATTAAATTATTTTCCAATCATTGCCGTTTCTCATCTGATGACAACTTCTTCTGCCATGATGAAGCCGAGACTGAAATGAAATGCATCCTGCCGAAATGCTTTTAAAAGCATCGATTGAAAACAATATATGGGATTGACTTCATCCTAAAGACATTGTTAATGACTGCACCAATTCCATTTTCCACAGAAAATCAAGTAACAGGTTTTATCAGATCGGCTCCATTTCTATATGTTGCTAAGAAAGCAACGAGACTTCTTCTAAGATCAAACATTCACAGCTCACAACATACGATATCATTTGAGAACAAGAAATTAGCTCTTCCGTTCGTCGCAGTGTATGAGCTCAAATGGAGTATTTTTTACTGCTTCTCGCGTGACATCGGACATTTGTGCACGTGCTACATGCATGTTTAATAGAAGTCAAAATATCATTATTTGTATTTAGTTAACTTTGAACTAAAAATTCAATTTTAGACCAAGAAAAGTCATCGCAGTCGTTCGCGGAAGACTGTGGCATCGACCACAGACTTCGAAGGCAGAGGACCCATTTCACGGTAAACCAGTTGCAAAAGCTTGAAGCATGCTTTGCAAGAAACCGATATCCGGACATGGCAATGAGAGAAGACATTGCGCAATGGACAGCTCTCACGGAATCACGTGTCAGGGTAAGCAACGGTTATTTAGATGAGATCTCAACACTTCATCAAACTTTTGAAGAATTTCTAAGTACTTTCATCTTCGATTCGCATTGGCATGACTAATAGATATGGGTGGCTAGAAATGAGATGCTGACACCTCGACTCCTTCATAAGCGCTGGTGTTCCAAGCATGTATCAATATTGACGATGATAGTTCAGCGTTTCGGTGGCAGCATAACATCCATTCTGGCTAATTGCTTAGCTTAAGACGAGTATGGATTCTATTCACATGAGATTTTCACAGCAGCCCATTTCAAGTCATCTCTACACAACATGAAGTGACTAAACATATTCAGGTGCTCGCCTGAGAGATTCTATTTTCTCAAAATTAGGCGATATTGTTGCGTGCGCAGAGCAATTTCTATTTGGCAATTGAGTATCTGAGCTAAACGGTTTGGCATTTAAAGCTAGGATGCTTAAGACTTGTAGTGATGTGTGAGAAATTTCTGAAAACTCTCGATCGAGCCGAATAGTTGTTGAGACCATGAAGCCTTGATTCGTGATACAAGGCAAGTTAAGCTCCAATTCACCCAAATGATACAGCTTCTTGAGGTCCATGTGAATCTATGACATCAATATGAGTATCTAAAAGCAATGGAATGGATGATTTAGCCATAGTTATAGTGAAAAGGGGATGTAGAAGCTCGTCAACCGCATTGATGCTTTCATTCATGCATTTATCCCTAAAAAAATTCCCAGGGCATTGTATCGTAGAAAGTGAAGTAAGGTGCATCCCTGCATTCATCGTTGATACGCCTAGGACCATTGTTGATTCCCATTGCAAATGAACAATCACCACAATATAGCAAACAAGGCATTTAAAATGATCTGTCTTGATCAATGATAATTGAAGGCCGATTATCTCTGCAAGTAAATTATCTATGCATATTAATGACCATCACAAAGTCAGCAATCAATGTAAATCCACGATCATTCCAAATCAAATATCATCGCAAATCAATAACCTTTCCAAATCAATATTCAATGGAAATTAGTGCCCCATGAAAATCTGTGATCATCAGAGAATCAGCAATCACTGAAATCAGCAATCACTGAAATCAGCAATCACTGAAATCAGCAATCAATGCAAATCAATAATAGTTGCAACTCATTAACTGACTTTCCAATTGCACAAATTGTAATGAATGGTCGGCAAAGAGTCATGCAGTCAAATCATAAGTAAATGATGACCATCTCAGAAGGTGAGGAGCTTAGCCGCAGACCGTCATGAATTCCTCAAAAATATATCTGAAGGGACTCCTGTGTTTTTGCAAGTAGTTCCAAAAATCTTTTTAAAAGATGCAAACTTAAATATTTGAAGCTATTGATTAAAAATCATCCAAATGTGATGTATAATGATATCATTTGTTAACTTTATGCCAGGCTAAAAAGACCCAAGCGGTAGTAAAAGAATGTATAATACATATATCGTAGCCTGTTCTATCTGAAGTATGGTTAATTGGAGGTCTTATTGCTACTTATAAATAATGGATGATTGGTTTAGTGGTTAACTGACATGATTCCTATACTAAAGGTTCTGTTTTGGAAGCCGGCTCGCTGTCTTTTTCTGGATGCCCTCCATTTGTCCACCCAGCAGCAGATGGAAAAATCTATGGAATGTCATCTTCCTGCCCAGAATGGAACAACTCGTCTTCCTTCAAATAAAAAATCAATCAACTTTATCTTGTTTTCCTCTCCTCTTTGCCTTTTATTTTATTTCCTCGCTTGGCTTTACTTTAGGCCACCATGGCCCTTCCCCAACATAGCAAACTGAAAATGGGCGCTTGGCCTAAGAGGTATCGTGGGAAAAAGAACGAGCCATACTGCCGCACAGTGCCATGCTCAGGTTGGGACCTCGAAGAAGTAGCTTCCAGGCGCTCGTATCGAGTGTGAGACTCAACGATCATTTACTTCTACGTACTGTTTTGGCATCTGGTTTTTACAGCTAGCCAACAACGTCCTGCAACAAATCCCTGGCAAAATTGCTATTGAAATTCTTTGGAAATCTTCACGAGATTAATCATTCATAATTAGCAGCTCCATTTCCTCCAACCCGGTTATTTATGTTGTTGGTTTTACAGTTTTTTTCGCCTAAATCCATTAGCATCTATTGTTTACCTCCCGTTGAGATTTCGCAGAACCACGATAATTATCTGAATTAGCAATGACTGCTTTCGAACATTGAGCTGAATCTCAACTGATAAAGAATGCATGGTTTGAAAGAGGAACAGGTTGATGTGAAGAATCAAATATGCTGCTAGAAAAAGGATATTACTCTTCTCCAGCTAGAGAGGCGGACTTGAAACAGTTCCTAAACTCTGTTTGCAATGACAGCGCTATTTGAAGTTTTGAGCTTGTAAAAGCGTTCACAAAATTGGCACATATTTTCTTGGCAAATAGGATTATGTCGATTTTTCGATGTGAGCTTTCATAAATGCCCAATTCAAAGACCCATATAAAAACAGCTGATCTTGACGAATGGTTGAGGAAATCTTTTTAAATCCCTTGGCTCATGGAATGAAATCCACAGACGCATTCAGGAGAACTCTCACCTTTGAGGGATAACCGACAAATGCAAACAATATGATACATTTCTGAACATACTTTTCAGTAATTTTTTGCTGGGCATGAACTAATCAAAATGAAAGTTGATTTAGCATATTATGAATCCAGTTATCATTTGTTGTCTTTCAACCTTGCACTCAGTTACAGAAAGGATCACAATCTGCAAGATTAGGCTCAAGGATTGGAGTAAATAGTCAGTCAATATTTCACAACAGAGCACTCCATGTATTATATCTGCAGAATAATTCATGCAGGGTTGAGGCCTTCAAAACATCTAACCATAGAATGCTCAACCATTAGGGATATTTCTGGCAAGCAATTAATTCGCGAAAAATTCGTGTGTGAACGAACGGACACTGCAGCGTAAAATCGCAGATGAAATAATTCCTTGTAGAAGTTTCCTTCAATTTGTTGCAGCATGAGACTAAAAATACTCCTTTTGGCCACATTCACCTTACTTGCTTACAAAAAAGCTGGACTGAGTCTTCATGAGTGATCAATATATAGAATGGCATTGCGTTTGAAAGAGTTTCAGAGAAAGCGAAGTTTGCCATAGCCCATCAATCGTACACAAGCAACAGGGGGTTATTGGTTAAGCACACGTCTTCTCTCATGAACGTCCCGGCTCGAGGCGGGCTCGTTTGTATTTCTGAATACCCCCTGTTGCTTGTATGTCTACCCTTTCAACTATTTGGGCACTTCACCCAAAGCTAGGGGTATTGTGTGGTGACGAAAGAGGACTTTCCATCCCTACTCACAGTGCCGCGGCTCATGAGGGTACCCCGTAGCAAGGGATTCTGTTACGCTGGCATCGAATATGGGACTTGAACTTTTGTCCCTCTTGATCATATGATATTTTCATTGCAAGAAATATCGTTATCTGTAAATTAAGCGTTTTAATTGAAGGAAAGAGGAGCTGGGGCGACAGAGGGTTGAGTGTATTGAAAGCCTTACCACGTATGTGAGAAAGTACACCATAAGCAACACAGAGACTGGCAACAGGGACTGACAACAGAAATATTTCACGTACCATGGTCGTAGATTTCTGCTCCAGGCGGGACACATGGGGAAGAAGAAGTCTCTGTTCCTTTAATACCCCTCGGCTCTATCCCTTAGACTGAAAAGCTTCATTTAGTTAACGAGTTTGACACCTAGACATATTAGTATCGCTAAACAGAAAGGATAGAATTTGCCGGAAAAGGTTAATGTTGGCTATAACTTGACAAAAAGCGCCACTATACAATGTGCCATTTGCCAGTAATTTTGTAGAAGTCCAGCTCTTAAAATACCCTTCATTGACCATTGCTGAAATCAAGATGTTGTATTTTGGCTATGACGAAACAATGCAGTAATCTCGTACGTATTAAAAAGGGCTGGAATTGAAACGTCGCAAGCCTTTACAGTACTTAATGCCGCCGTTCCATTTTAGACCATTTAACGATTCTGATCTACTTAATTCCCAGGTCCAATCTGTCAAATAATATTTCTTTAAGAAGAGACACAGTTCTAGTCGATGCTAAACTTAAATTTTGCTTGGCTCCAATTCACAAAGGCAAATGATTAAGTTGCAGCCAAGGGACTTATGTAGACGTCGTTTGAAATTGCCTTCGACTGCGATGGTTCTGGCAATATCGATGACTGACTGAGTGTATTTCATCCAGCCTGTGGTAATATGCCTTATTGATAATTGTGGGACGATCTTACTGGTTCTTGCATAGTGTGTAGCGAGAAGCAACAGCCAAGACTGTAGTGCTTTAGCTAAGGAAGCGAACCAATCAGCTGAACTCTCTTCTGACACCTGGGACTAGGTGTCAGGATAGCCCAGTGGTAGGATTCTTGTGCATTGGTCCGATGTTCGGTGGTTCGAATCCACTCTAGCTAAACTTCACTTAGAGTGAAGAGAGTCGCTCGCTCTCTGTAAGTTTAGGCGTTGGAATCATGAGGTGAAGTTGCATCCAGAGGAAAGACTTGGACATTGCTCGATGAGCGAAAAACGTCTTAGTGCTCATTAATAGCGTATGACAAAAAATCTATTTCCTCTCAAGCTCCAGAATTTACTAACGAGTAATTCGCAACGAACTCCTGATTTAGCAAGCAGCACTTATAATGTGAGCTATATCTAACGGACATGTCCTATTGCACATCGAAAAGGACAACGGTGCCAGAAAAATTACCAGGAAAGGGACCAAAAAAGGGAACAATCGGTACAACAATGCACTAAACAGACAAGTGACGGAAGCCTAAAAAATTACCAATGTCCTAACATGACAATCAAGAGAGAAATTAAAGTTCCTTCTGTCACCATTTCCGGTGAATGACGTGGAACCACATCTGTTTTATCAGCCTTTGCGCTGTGCAAGGAAAGCAGATGTTTCAGTTGGGGATCAGCTACCTGGCAGCACTGCGTCTGGTTCACATGCTTTTTCCTACTCTGCTGAATACTGATCAAATGAAATGAACCGTTTCCCCATTCTTTGGTATGACTCGACTTGGTATCGAGAACCGACCTATCGCATATAATGCGAGTATTCTACCACTCGACCATGGGTGCGGGTAGCAGAATTAGCATAGCAAAAATTTTAAAGATCATTGCACTCTACCACAACTTATTGCAAAATAAGAAGAGGAGAATAGACGCTGGAAAGGCATCTTTTCATATGATATTCTCTAATGCCTCTCTGGAAATCTGAGTGCTCCATCGGTTTCGGCATCCACACGCGCCTGGTGCTTTTACCCTCATTCTGTTTCCTTCAAACCTGCAGTAGAGGAAAAATGCCAAAAAATCAACGAAGCAAATTCATTTCCCTTAATTTTTCGAGGAAATCTGCAAGCCTCTTACCATCATTTGCTAGGCAAATGAAATTATAAGCAAATTTCATCTTTAGACCAAATGATAACAATATTTTTGTTAATTTCCTACACCAATTGTGATCTCATTGTATCTGTAAAATTCGTCAATGATAGCAGCACATATATTGCACGAAGCAAACAAGGTAGTTTTACAAAACATTGTCATTCTAGATTAAAGACGGCTTTCAATCTGTTTTGCATGTCTCTGTAACAAGTCTTTTCCGCATAAGCAACTATCCTCGTGACGACAATGCAAAAATCACGTTGAAGAGTTTCTTAAATCATTCTTGTAGATCTGGTTCAAAAATCGCCGTGCCAAGTGGAGAAAGAAAGAGCGCCATCTTGAAAGACCCGACATGTTCAATTTTGCGACGCGTCTCGACTCCGCCTGCGCGTTCGACCGCCGCCCACAGTATTCATCATCGGTTTATGGCGTTCCTAACTATTCCCCCTGCTCTAGCTCTGACTATAGTCGCAATGGTCACTACTATCCGCAGAATTCCCACTGGTACTTGGATTATCAAAAGAGCACCTCGCCGTCTTGGTATTCATCTCAGTACAGTGATCTTTCAAGAATCGGTGGTTCGTATTCGTGCCAGCAAACGCCTTCACTGCTGCGAAATAATGAAATGCTTAGCCTTCCATTGACTCCAACTACACCTGTCTTTCAGCAGAATACCTCTTACCCATAGACATTTTTTACTCGTTTGTAGATGATTTTGATTTGATAAGTATCGATTAGATCCAATTATTAGCACTGACAATGAAGAACCTAGCATAGATGGAGTTGGTTATTTCTTTTATAATGTCGATTATGGTATAGTATACTCGCAAACTTAAATCCGTTAAAGAGGGGTATGCTAAAATTTGTGGAAGAGGAAGATGCATGAAAGGCAGCCAATTATATTGAAATGAATCAAAGTCCTCTCCACCCAGTGGTGGGAGAAGTCTTGCAGGTGATTCTATCTTCAACAGAACGTGGGACATTTGTTAGCAATGCTCCACTATTAGAGACTAACAAGTAAGCAAGCGAACCTTCATAAATGAAGCTAAATTGTTTGACAGGTCGTCAATACTGACTCACTCACTGGATGTAAAGTGAGCATCATTCTTCGCTTTAGCAGTAAAAGGTATTATCTCAATTTTAAAAGTTTTAACTGTTTTCGACAAAGTTCCAGGAGTTCTCAGCCCCTCATACACTTTTATGGCTTAAAGTCAAAATGCCAAATAGTTCTTTGTTCAATCCTTCAAAGCAGAAATTTTGCTTGTCTAGCTTTCAAGACATCCAGGTGTATACCCTGTTAGTTGCGATGGTTGAAAGCCCGTTTCCTTATCTGCTCAAGAGAATTGCTGCAAGGAGACATTCACGGAACAGATGTATTTATAGTGATGATATGTAGCACTTCTAGTCGATGACCTTCGTATATGACCCAGGTACAGCCAGTTTTTTCAACCATCAGAGAAGCAATCAAATCTATGAACTTGATTATTAGCATATGTACATTATAAGCATGTATAAAGATATGTAAATGGTATTGACTTTCTTAACTCACAGAGGTCTAAATGTCATACTATTCCGCTGGAGGTGACAATCAAATTGCGAAAACTAAGAAGATGATGATCAGAAATCTAGTGCTTTTGACTTGTTCAATTTGAGCTGGAAGAAATGAAGGAAAAAATGGATGAATGAGCAGTCTGGATTTCCTTTTATTCTTTTTCATTGCCGTCTACCTTAACAGATTTGCCGTACAGCTGCTTCGTATGGTACCTGCATCAGTCGTGTTCATTCAATCACTTCTATAAAGCTGCCGGCTGGGCCTTTTTGGTCTGATGCTTTCCAACCATCAAACCTCCCACCACACATAATTGCGACCCAAACTAGACTTTGCTGGCTTGCTACCTCCAGAAACTTGGTTGAGTCAAGCGTCGTATTGATTGTAAACCCCTCTTCTAAGGAGAGTTCACCTTGATTCAGTTGCCGTTTTCAGAAGCCACGGCTTTTGGCATGGAGACTGCCACATGTTTTGCTCATGAAATAGTCACCCAATCGAATGCTTGGTGATGTTAAAGCATCTGGAGCAATGAAATACACAAGATCTCGTTGGTATTTGAACATTCACTCTCAGCTTTTCTCATAGTAGATTTTGTGATTTCCAGAGAAAGAGTGCGAGAAGTGATCAAACGCACGGATTATGCAGACTTAGATGAGATAGAGTAAGCATCAACTGGCTTAATAGCTGTGTGCAGGCTTGATAAATTTTAATAAATCCAGCTAGTATGACGCAAAATTAGTCACTCGACTGAGCAACAGACATAATTTTATTAGTGATTAACCAGCTATTCGTTACTTATTAGAGATCAGATCTCGATTTCCTCTTAGTTATTCTCCACAATCGTCAAGAAATTTTTGTTTGTGACGTTAAAACATTTTGTTATGTCCGCATTAGAGACTGTATAATTAGAAGGGCACTTAGCATAGAAAAAGCACTTGAACAAATGATTTTTCGTATATGGGTGTTGATATGATTCTCAAGTTGAAGGCATTCACCTTTTTATTTCCATTTTCTGCTGCATTGCTAGTGCATTCTGCTAATGTGATGTTTAATTGTGTAGAACAATACCACTCCCCTTTCCAATTCTCACTGCCTACTTCACGAACTCTTTCTCAAAAGTCATCATTCATCCCAAGAACATGCAATTTATGGAGCGTCTTACCTTCTTCTTGCTTCCCTGAGCCCTACAACTTGCCATCTTTCAAATCCAAGATCAATAAGCTTGATCTCATCTCTCTCTCCTCTTAGCTGTTCGTTTTCATCTTTCTTCCTTTGTTGGGGCTTTGTATAGGCCACCATAGCCTTTCCTCAACATGACCCACTAAAAAAAGTTTTAAAGCTCTGTTTATGTATCTCAGTGGGCTTCTGTGTCATCATGGAGTAAAGCATATGTTTGATATGTGTCCTGTGCTGTTTTGATATGCAAGACTAACTCAGCCTTTTCAGTAGCTTCATTCATGTCCATCTTAATGTTGAATTAGATGGACCCTACGTCATTGCCTTAATAAATATCATAGTCTATATTTTTATCAGAAAGAGATTGCAATAGTTGTTGACTAGTTAGATTTTGTTCCTTGCGGAATATTAGATAAATTTTAGCAATCCAATTTTAAATCTAAAAAAGTGCACAATAAGCTTTAGAGCTGCTGCGAAAAATTAAAGGTCCGTTTACAAAGGTAACATTAACTTCTTACCTGTATGTCCCTGTAGCAATGCATTATGGACATTTATGTATGACAATGTATTTATTACCATTATATATATAAATATATATATAGTATGTATATATTTATATCTATATCACAAAGAGGGTGCTGTCTTCATCACCATATGATGCTCTATGTACAAAGTACAGAGCGTTGATAGCAGAAATGCAGAAAAGGAAAAGACTGATTCTCTGTTACTCTGAGTTTCGTAAGAAGGCACTCGTCAGACAGACTATAACTGACTAACTCGTCAGACAGACTATAACTGACTAACTCGTCAGGTATAGTCTGTCTGACGAGTGCCTTTGCATGAAACTCAGAGTAACAGAGAAACAGTCTTTTCCTATTCTGCATTTCTGCTATATGCATTTATATATATAAGTATATATGTGTATATATATATATATATATATATATATATATATAAATATATATATATATATATATATATATATATATATATATATGCATATATATGTATGTACATATATATATTTATATATCTATATATGTTGAACATTTGTGTGTGGCCATGCCTCAGATAAAATGTGAATATATAAAATAGGCTACTTTTTAAGGCAAATTTATTGATAGATTACTTCAGACGTTTCACCTTGTGAGGGCTTCATCAGTGATCACACATCAACGTGACAGAGTGGGAGCATCCTGCTGAAGACAGGCTCAAATGGCGTAGTGCTATCAAGACAGGTGGTGAGCGATTAGAAAACCAGTGGCTCAGGAAACTGGCACTTCAGAGACAGAGAAGATCCACCAATCACTGAATTGTTTGCCTTGCACCTGTGTCCTTTGTAGCGTTTTTGTGTTATGTCCTGTCTCTTTTGGTAGAACTCGTAAATCTCTCGAGAGTGTTTCTTTTTATATATATATATATATTTATATACATATATATCTATATTTATATATATATATTTATATGTATGGCTATCTATGTATGACAATGTATGTACAGTATGGTTATGTTTGCATGGCTATGTATGCATGGCTGTATGTATGTATGCATGTATGTATGTATGGCTGTGCATACAAGGTTAAGCATATGTATGTATGGCTATGTATATCTGGCTATGCATGTATGGCTATGTATGTATGTATGTATGCATGGCTGTATGTATGTATATATGTATGTATGTATGTATGTATGTATGGATGTATGTATGTATGTATGTATGTATGGATGTATGTATGTATGTATGTATGTATGTATGTATGTATGTATGTATGTATGTATGTATGTATGTATGTATGTATGTATGTATCTATGTATGTATGTATGTATGAGTGTATTTATTTCTGCTTGTATGCATGCATGTATGTATGTATGTATGGCTGTGCATACAAGGTTATGCATGCATAACTATATATGCATGGTTAAGTGTGCATAAATGAACCTATAAATTTCACTGACGGCAGTACAGCAGTGACATATTCTTGCATAGATCCTTTCGGTACACCCAGAGCTGATTTGGATGCAAGAACTTGAGAATGCATAGTGACACGGTATGCAAGTGTAAATTTTCAGACTTTCTGGCGTGGCAATCCCAGCTGAGGCTGGAACTAATTGTTAAAGTCGCATTATCAGACTGAAAATATATCCTTATTGATCTATGAAGACTATTCTGTTGATCAAATTGACATCGATGTTTTTTTCTTGCATGGCAGCACCACTTTTTGAAGAATTGACATCCACTTGGAGCGATCCCTTCCTTTGTATTTTGATTCATTGATCACTGATGCGACATAGCATTAATGAAGAAGTTGCTCCAATGGAATGTATGTAAATGATACCTTATGGCTATCATGTTTCTACATCGGGCAAAAGAATAAGCAATTAAGCTTCTTAAAACGGACCCTTCAAGCCACCATTGAGATATCCTTACGCGGAAGTTTAAATCACTATTAAGGGAGATCTCAGAACTTTGCCTAGATTCACATCCTAAGTGAAACATCGGTTGTTATTTTTCCGCTATTTACAATTGTATAAACATCAACTTGCCTATGAATGGCCTGCGTTAAATTTGCTACTTCTAAGGCCCTGGCAAAGGCAACGTGTTCATACACAACTTTCCTTTCCATTAATTGATGATAAATCAAGAGGTTAGGATTGTCATCTAGCTTGTTTCCGTGGTTACCAGAATACCTCGTCGTGAATTCATAATGGTGTTGGAAAGCTTGTAACTATTTTAGCATTGGAAGTGAGATCTTCTTCAACATGCTACCTCCTTGTATTTTTCAGTTAGCTACCAAAAAGCAGGACCAAATTTTCCTCGCTCTTCTGCCTGTTTATTTTTCCAGATATCGTCACTTAGTGATATTTGTATCTTGTTTTTAAGGGTGAATGAATGGATCCTAAATAAAGCTGCTGTCAAGGTAAGTTCTGTCTGAAATGAATCTTAAGGGAGAAATGCGTAAAACTCAAAAAAGAAAGTAATAGTTGCATTAAGTTCATTCTAAAAAGTTAGGAATCATCAATAGCCGATCAATCGATCAACACGCATTCACAGGCTACCTCACTGTTATCTAACGCGATGGAAAGTCTTGTTATCTAAAGCTTAGTTTTTAGGTGCCTTAAATGGTCTCTTTCCTTTCTTCGTGTCGCTTGCGATGAAGGTGTCTTTATTATTACGCAAGCGCAATGGCATAACTTGTTGTCTACCTCCGTCGTCTTGTTTCAAAAATTTAGTGCCTTGAAAATGTTTCGAAAAATATGCAGAATTTCGCAAGATGCAGCAAGAGTGACCAAATGGTGCAAAATTTTGTATTCAACTAACAAATAATTCCATATTTTCTTAGGCTCCCACGTCTGCCTATGCCTGCTTGGGTTACATCAAATTAGAGTTTTACTAAATATTATATATCATCCATGTTCGTCTTTCTTGAAGACCAGAAAGATCCTTTAGCTTAAGAAATGTCATGTCAAACTCAATTTATCTAAAGATCAAAATCAATTTTTGCAATGAAAGCTTTTTAAAATTGTTCGGAATCCATGCGATGAATTTTTACGATGATTTTGCTAAAAAAAAAGTGCCAGAAGTGCTGATAGCCAAAAGATTGAAAATCTTTAACAAGAGTAAATCACTTTTTACAAAAAAAGGAGGTCAATTGTTGGTTTCCAAGATGTTACTTCCCACCTGGAATCTCTCTAAGTTTATATCTACATTTGACTACAATGCAATTACATTCCCTGTATTTCGTCGGCTGCAACGTGTATGTAATTTTCGCATTGGAAGGACATTCAGAAGTGCGGCACAATGGAATACACTTGAGTTCATTTTTGCCTAGACAAATGCATTCCTCTTTACATCCCAGTTGAAATCGCTGGCCTCTTGAGTATACTTTGCCATTGACTTTACACCGCATTTCTAGGAAAGGGAAAACAAAAAATCCATGCGACGAAAGCTATTCTTAAGCAATCAGAAATTTGACAAATGCTTGAATTCACATCACATAAAACATACCAATTCCAGTTATTATTTTGTAGATCAGTATACGTACAAATATTTATTACATTGAAAATACAAATTAATGCATAGAAAAATGAGTAAATACATGCACAAATGCATAAAGTTTGCATCATACAACCATAAATGCATAAATACATACATAGCCATGCATACATAGCCATACATACATAGCCATACATACATAGCCATACATACATAGCCATGCATACATAGCCATACATACATAGCCATACATACATAGCCATACATGCATAGCCATACATACATAACCATACATACATAGCCATACATGCATAGCCAGATATACATAGCCATACATGCATAGCCAGATATACATAGCCATACATACATAGCCATACATACATAGCCATACATACATAGCCATACATGCATAGCCATACATACATAGCCATACATACATAGCCATACATGCATAGCCAGATATACATAGCCATACATACATGGCCATACATACATAGCCAGACATACATAGCCATAAATACATAGCCAGACATACATAGCCATACATACATAGCCATACATACATAGCCATACATACATGGCCAGACATACATAGACATACATACATAGCCAAACAGACACCCCTACATACATACATGACCATACATACAGTACATATCAAGATTCGCTACAAGGAAACAACTGGCTAGGTTAAGTTGCAGTAGAAAACTCTTACTTATATCCAGGCAAACAGGCTTGCGACAGGAGCAGTGCTTAGCAAATGCATCGGGCACCATTTTCCATCTGATTACACTGCCGGTAGGACATGCAAAACCGTAGAATATTGGACAGACAGGAAGACAAATTGCTCGATTACTCAGCAAGAATACGCATTTGTACTTGCAGGTGGGGTCAACGTAGATCTCACCAATTTTCCCCATGTAATTTCCTGGTGCAAGGGCGATTGCTAGAGAATGTGAAATGTTGATTAAATCATCTTGATCTATTGAATACAAAATGTCTCTACATAAATGCTAACGGAAATGCATACTGGAAAAGCAGGGCCGCACTGACGATTTTGGGGTCCCCTAGGCTCACTGGTGCTATGGGCTCATCCCATGTACACATGTACTGGTATTTTTCATGGGGTGAAGTGAGACTATGCAAAGACTGAGGAAGAAAGTAATCAACCAGTTTGTCGCCCACATGTTAACGCCTTGACTGTGATACTGGCTATGGATTGCATCATGTTCGTTTATCTTCTTATGGAAGACAAACGTCCGTTATCTTGAACTTTATTTTCGCAACGGCTTTTAAGAATCCACCAAAAAATGTGGGGCCTCTAACCACTGGTGGGCCCCTGAAAACGGGCCCGATGTGCCCTGTGGTTAGTGCAGCCCTGGCGGAGAGACGTCTGTTATGGACGAATATGAATCACAATCACATTCAAGAGGTATAACAAAGCAATTAGCAATAAATGAAAAAAATTAGAAATTGGTATGATGGTCATCCTTCCTTTGCTTCAAATTATCTTAATGTGACTAAGGGTGCTGGTGCCATTTTCCCCCCATATTTGACCTTCCAGCTTCACTGTGTCTATTTGGAATTATTCGTGAACACAAAAATTTATCTTTTTCAACTTCAATATAAAAGTCAACAATGGCGAATGACATAAGGCGCTATGTACTATCTATTATACCACAATGAACACAAAGATTAAAAGAATACCAAGAATAGCCCCTATCATCTAACATTATTCAATGCATGCCTTTGCAATTATCATGCATGGAAGGTGTTGGAAACAAACGAGCAATATTTGCTATTCTGTGTAATGTTTTAGTATAAATTACAACCAAAAATACGTCGCTCATTCTTGCATGGTTTATTTATTGACCTTAGTTGTTGCTCAAGCATTTGCAATCAACCTTCTCAATCTCTATATTGTGACCCTTAATTTCTTCAATTCATTGATAGGAAAGTTGGAAGGATTCAACTTAATGCTTTTTATCTATATAGATTGAAGGACACTGAGAAGCTTTGCTTGTCAAGCAGCATTCTGGCCCTTCTTCTTGATTTTACCACATTTCACGATTTCTGCACTTGAAATAACATATTCTTGTCGACTATTATCACTCTTAGTAGCAGATAAGCTGGAGGTGGAATCGAGCCACTGATCATCGGATCATCGAGCTGGTGCCTTACCACTTACCTATCCTTACACATTGATAGATCTTTTAACTGTACTGAGAGACACACCATTATTCTACGAGGTTTGTATCATGCATCTGAATCAAATCCTAATCTTTCCAATATTGCATTTCTATTAGCTTCTACATGTCTATTGTTGTAGATATTCGCATATTTTCCATGGAAATTTACAAGGAAGAGTAGATACATGCCTGTAAGAATGCCAGAGAAATAGGAGAATTTGTTGCAGATTGAAGTTCGAAAACTTATACTCCTATAAATGGCTCATGCAGGTCAATTTCATCTTGATTCTGGTTGAATTTTGAAAAGTAAGTCTGTTTTCCAATAGGAATGCGTTCTGAAATTCAATACCTTACGATGACAATATGTAACAATTCATAACGCAACATACCCTCACAAGCGTACTCAATGTGAAATGCATAGTCCTTAGTATTGCAACCAACTCTAGAGGCATTGCTCGTAGGCAGCTGCAGCATGCATGCTTCTCTACCATTGCATTGCAATGCAGCATCCGCTAAAGTCTGGAAGGAGTCTTCACGGCAATTAGTTGCAATTGAGCCAAGGCCGCATCTACTTATCCAAATATTTCCATAGTACGCCGTCTTTATCTTAATGATTGCCTGACCCTCACACTTCAAAGCCATTGGACTTTCATTGGGACAAAGGAACAAATCGTTGGCTGCGGACACAGAAGATACAAAGGAAAAAATTGCTGGATGTGAACAGAAAAGAAAGAAAAATCAAGAAATTGATTGCTAGCAGGGTTAGCAGTCTTTTTTACTCTCCGTTTCTGCTAAATAGAATTATACATGAAACCTTTATGCAACATAAACATTTTATACAACATAAAACTTTAATGCAACGCAAGATTTAATTTGAATAATTATAAAAATGGTTTAAGGCTCTAAAAATGTGAGCAGATCCATTTGATTGCTAATTTTCTCTGCTATAAAGCTTCGTTGTGATATATTGCATTCTTAGGGTTGGCTCCTAGTTGCCAATAGCGATTCATGTGTTGAAGAAGTTTCCCAGAGCAAAAATTGCTTGTATTTTGTTCGTTTGTTAAATCGTTTGTTTGAAATATCCACGTCCAATTATAACGTAAATATTGGATATCATGAAATGCTTTTATCTGTATATGCGACACCAACCTACAGTCATGTACAAAAGTTTAAGACCAGAGCGAGAAAGTTCAGATTGGCTGTAGATACTTTGAAAAAAGGCTGTATTTTTGTATTGTAACATAACATATTTTAGGCAATTGTACCATTGCACTGTTCAAGAAGCTTGTGTCACTTATAACTTCAAAAGGTCGATGCAGGTTTATCAGAGAATAAAGGCTACACTTTGCTGTTGAATCGCTTATACTCGTTCAGTGTAAGTTGAGCACGGATATCCTTCAGGGGACACACTTATCTCCAATGATGATGAGGTGTTTCACACGTAGCGGCTCTGAGCTGTAAAGCTGTTTTGGCATTAAGGCACATCAATATACCAATTTTTGAAGAAAGGCACATATCACTGCTTTTCATTGAAATTGTTTCTATCTCACCATCCTGAAATATTTTCAGCATTGCTTTATCTTATGGAAATCTCTCCTTACATTTCGATTTAGGTGGCCTGCAGAGACTTGGAAAGTTTCAAGCAATGCCATACCTTTCATCTAGAGGACCTTAAATGTGATGATTACTGGCATCTTTGGATTGATACATGATGGCACTACTGGTAAATAAGACTCTAGTTGACACTTTAATGAACTGCTAAGTATCTAACTCACTTGGATTCTCAGAGTGCTTCTTATGCTCACATTTGCATAGAAACCGCACCTTGTAATCACTGCAAAAAACTCCAGGCTCTTGTTCAACATCTCTGCACGAGCATCCATAAAAGTTGCATCTCAATTTCTCCTTTACTGGTCTACCATCAACCCTTGCGTAGTCGACTGCCACTGGTCTTAAGCACAAACCATATTGCAATGCAGCAATTCTTGTGACGATCTCCAAGTCTTTTCCCTCGTTCGCCCGATAAAAATTTACCCAATCAGTCCAGCAAAATCCGGAAAGTTCTGCAGAAGAAGAAACAGTACTCTATTATTTCCTTTTTTCTACAATGGTTCCTGATAAATAGGATCGATGCTGAGATGTTGAATTCAAAGTTATTTCAAAAAGCTTGCGGCATAATTGGGTGCCAATTGTCAAATGAAAATTGCTCACTGCTCCCAGCGACATTGCTCAGCCGATTGGAGTGGGTGCCACATTCTACAGCTATACCAAAAAAGCCAGCGTAGATTCTGAACTGATATTTTGTTCGTTCGTTCATTTGAAGCTTCTTACTGGTTTAAGTGCTGCAGAATTTCCCTCACTAAAGCACTTTATAGTCATTATCAATTCAATCATAGACATCACGCCTTGTCAGCTTGTCGATTTCTGATCCTGACTGACTCTAATTCACAAATTAGTCCAAGGTGGGACATAATTCTGTTTGAAACAAACAAACAAGAAACACATGGGCAGGAAACGACAGAGATAGCACAGAGGCGTTGCAGATTTCAACGAGATAACTAGACACGCTAACTAACCATCACATTTATAACGATCAATCTTAAGCCGTCAAGGTTATGGGCTAGATGATCCAGCAGATCTTGACGTTGTTGGAGGAAAAAGAACGTTTTTCCGGATGGTTGTATTGAGGTTACACGTATTTGTTATTTTTCGGGAATTGACCAAGGAAACGTTCGTTATCTGCATCTCCTGATGTCGCCATAGCTCGCTAAACACGATTAGAAAGGTTTCTTCATCTTGTTTCCAATTGTTGATTCATTAGCTCTCGATTCTTTTCTACTGCGATTAACGTAACCGTCATATTCAGTAGTTGAGAAAGTCGGGCTGTGATGATTCAAGCGCAATAAAGTGACAGAGATTGCAGATTGTTCGCAGAATAGTTAAACCACAAGTCTGCTGCGCTTCAAGTCTTTAGTTCGGGAAACGATCGCTCTCTTTTCTCGACGCCCTGTGTCTGTGCAGCCAGCAGTACATACGTGGCTAAGCTGGAGGAGAAGCAGTCAGCGTGGTCCGGCAAAAAAATGTCTAGCTTGCCTCGACAAATTTTTGCTATGCATGATGTCCTTTTAACTAGGTGGTCATTGAATTTCTAGCGACAGCTTGCGAGTCACATGTGACTGAAAGTGTGGGACATAGTTTTGATTGCTGTGCTTAGGAGAGGCGATTGGTTTACCTGACATGTACCTATAGTTTATGCTTCTATGAACCATCAAGTACCTTTGTAAGGCAACAGCCTTCCCACTTTTACAATGTATATCGGTAGGCTTCTTTGAAGTCCACATTAACTAGATTCTTCGAAGATTTTCTCCATGGGACGACAATTGTGGTAGGCTTTCGTGAGTAGCTCGGCTAACAAATCGCCTTTCCATGTTTGAGGATGTTGTCATGATTGCTGACAATGGAATCCATGCGCTCCAATTAGTGGTTTGCTTACGTTGGCTCAATCAGTGGAGCTATGAGAGAGACTTTCATCGCAGACGTGCTTCTCAGATGGTTAACGAATAGTTTCAGTATCATAAATATTGTGTATTGATAACATATCAACTCAATTAACTTCAGTTTAACTCAGTTCTTAATTTCCTCTGCTTCTACTAAATACTGTCTGTCTTCTTATAAGAAGATTCTGACAGAGAGAAGATTCTGACAGAGAGAAGATTCTGACAGAGAGAAGATTCTGACAGAGAGAAGATTCTGACAGAGAGAAGATTCTGACAGAGAGAAGATTCTGACAGAGAGAAGATTCTGACAGAGAGAAGATTCTGACAGAGAGAAGATTCTGACAGAGAGAAGATTCTGACAGGGAAATCAGTGGTAACCTAGAACTTGGGGGCATAAACTGTACAGCGCATCTTAGTGATGAAATGAAAACGCAAAATACTATTCATCGATATGAAAAATATTGCTTGCTCAAGAAACTTTCAACGCCCCGTCCCTCGTTTCTGCCAAACTTGAATATTAGCTCGCTAAGCTAAAATCATGTTCAGGGTTAAAGGCCCGTAAAATCATCATACGGTAAATGAGTCACATGGAAAAGCTCTCAAAGTTTAAAATAAGTTTACTGATCGGCCTCTAAAGCTTAGCATCTACAATTAATTTATTGCACAAAGACTTAGCATCAAAGCAGAATCGATCTAGAGCACTGCAGATAACCAAAGTGGGGCTGTGATGCTCTACCAAATCCCTAGCCGGAGAGATAACTTTTGCTGGTGATGTGTAGCCATATCTCTTCTAATTTCGGCGTATAGAAGTGCACCCGCGTATGTACATGCACTGGAATCTGTCATTTCATGTTATAATGCATTCATTCTCTCGACCTGTCATGCAAGCAAGAGGGCCATAGAGGGGTAGCGACTGTCCTCATCCCAAACAAAAGGTCTGCTGCAGTTGGGTTCAAACCACTAACCATTGGGTTAATGAGCTAGTGCCTCACAGGTGACCTATGTTGGGGCTTTGTATAGGCCACCATAGCCTTTCCTCAACATAACCCACTAAAAAAAAAAGGCTTCAGGTCTCAGTGAGCCACAGAGTGCATTCATTAAAGTATTCCGCGTGACACAAACTGTACAAAATAACTAGCACGATGACCTTGAGACGAGTCCAATCCTCTCTAAGTCTATTTCTAAAATCAATTGAAAATATCTGAAGAATTTTAAGACGATGCCAAATTCGTGGCATGAATACTTTATGAAAAGTGGGTTGGTTCGGTGGAATCAAATCAATTCTAGAAATGAAGCTTGTCCCAAAAATAGGTCACCGGTGAGGTACTAGCTCATTGACCAAGTGGTTAGTGGTTCGAATCCAACTGCAGCAAACTTTTGTTTGGGACGAGGACAGTCGCCACCCCTCTATGACCCCAGGTGAATAAATCACAAGGTGTGTTGGCATCGAAAGTATGGACCCGGACACTGCTCGATAGAAAAAAGAGCTTTTCAGTGTCCATCAACAATATCAAAAAAGTAAAATGCTGGTGATGATTTGTTGGTCTGACATTTCATTCACGACAATGCCTTTTCATTCAAAACCGGTTTTCTACTTGCTGATAAGGGCATCTCATTTCAGGTCGAGTGATTTTTACTGTAGAAAATAGTAATTTCATGACATTGCGTAACCCATGAGGGAAGGCTTCTGGTTCTGTAGAGTTAAGAAAGAGCTGATCTTCGTCTTTCGTCGTAGCCTTCGTCGATGGGGGCTTATTCTGTCTTTCGGAATATAAGCTGAAGCAGCATTACTTGGACGACTAAGATCCAAGAATTCAATTGCACTTTTAAAAGTGAACAGTGTCAACTACTTAGTATATTTTTCTTGTTTATTTCATTTCGTGGTAATATACCGTAGTTTTAGATTTAATTAAAGCCCCGTTGATAACAGCACATCGTGTGTTGAAGACGTTGCCTTGTTTAAACATTGATTAGATAAGTAATTGGAGTAGAGAAGCTCGAGAGAAGAAAACTGCAGTTATCGGTTTTTATTTCCAACACCTCTCAGGAAACGGGCAATGTGAAGAATCAGTCTATTTTGGTTGCATGCAATATATTAGCCAGTCCAGCCATCTTGCTTTATCAAGCTCAAACACCTTGAACTTGGGGACATTGCAGAAACTTCCACGTTAGTGTCCCTAGATATCAACAGCTCAAAGTGATCTCGACTCATTTTTTTGTGGCTCGTAACCGATTCTGCAACCACTTTCCCTCAAAGCACATTTGAGGGAAAGACTCGATGAAAAAAAACCTTGAACTTAAGACTTAGACTGACATTTCCCCACACATGTCAGGATGAAGTCAAAAGTGGTCTGCCATTTAAAAGGTGGAATGTTGACGCTTACATCTGGTCTCATGCTCTTTAATCTCACAATGATAAAGAAAAATATGAATCAATCAATTACGAAATGCGATAGGAGGTAACACTCTGCAAAAGACATTTAATTTACTGTTATCCACGGCGTTATTTGGTAGAAGATTCGTTACGTTAAAAATATGCCTGTCATTAAAGGACTGGTATTTTGTGAGGGAAGCCGGAAAGTTTCAGGGGGGGGGGCGTGAAATTTTGACTGATACCTTGGAGCGTAACATCAACAATTATTTGTTGAGAATTATCGGAAAATGCAAAACGAAATATGAATAACTAAAGCTCGCATCAGCCTAAGAGTACCCTCCTCTCGATCTATTAAGCTATCTTCGGGGCTTCTTTTTGGATTAGAGCTATATTTCGGGTAAAAATTACTTTTGAAATGAATTCATGAAACTTAATAGGGTACCTCTTGCCCCCATTCACCTTACGTAGAAAAAGGCAAGAGGGGCAGCTGCCCCTTGCCCTCCTTATCCGTCATCACTGTGTTTATATCATTCCATTCAATGTACATTACTGCGAACTCATAACGCTGGAGCTGGGGTTTTCAATCATGCGCGGATTACAATAAAAAGTTATTGGCGAGAACAAAAGTTGAAAATTAACGAAAATTTCCGGCGAAAAATTTGGAGCCGTCTCTGTTATGGTCAGAATCGAGAAAATTTCACATTCCGTCCATGTTAGATTGACAGTTACTGGGTGGCACGAGGCTCAAGTCTTGATCTTTAGCCACCTGATACTGACATCATTCTCATCCCAACAATTTATGTTAAGCAGTCAGACGTACCAAATCTCATACCCCTCCATAGTTTTCATAGTAAGTATTATTGCAAGCCAGTGGCTAATTAACTAAGTAGCATTCTTGTATCATTTATGCACCACACGATGTTTCCTTTCCGAAGATTTTATCATTCGCACTGTTTCGACAGTACGTTCAGCATTTTATGATAAATGTTCTCCAGATCCAGTAAGACACCAATGAAGTTACATTTGAGACGAAACTGTTTGTATTCAAGAGAACATACCTCAAGAAAATCGTTGACAGCATAAAACCCTACCCCACTGTCTATTAAAGTTCGCCTTCCTCGCCACCCCCCCCCCCCCCAACCCTCGATCATGTTGCATTTATGCTCCCTATGACACTGATTTTCAATAGGGATGTACGTAAAGCCGAAAAGCTAAGAGCAATTATTCAACGATGGAAAGAAATTGAATGTTTCAAATTCAGAGCTACAAGCCTTCAGGTGAAATGAAAATCCATAGAGCGAGTTTGGGTTTTCGACGTCGCGCCAATCTGATGTTATCTCTCTAAAAGTGTAGAGGTCTCTACAACTTAATTTCTGGAGAAATTGATATTCTGTCGCACAAAGTGAGCTTTTCATGGATAATCCTTCTTAATTTCACAGGGTAACCAAAAAAGCAAGCCAAAATTAGATGCTGCTCTAATTGTCTTGGACCTTGCTACTTTTGCTACTTTTGTCGTTTTTTTCATAGCATGCTTACTTCAGCCAAGGTTTTTTATTCAAGAAACTTATAGTTGCTATATCAGCTGTTTTCAATCAGAAGTAAAAACATCCCCGTGAACTTGATTCGGACATCATACTAAATCAACTTGATCCGGTATCTAAAATCCAAGGTCTCCCGTAAACACTCACATATCTCAGGTATATTTTCAGACTTACTAACATCAACACTGTTTATCAGCAGAAAGTCTACTTCGCGATGTTGATTCCACATCTCGCTAAAAATCCTTCCAACACCACTTTGCATTTTCTACGGAAAGCTTTTGGGATATCCTGCTATATTCCCACTGCTAGGCTTGTTAATAACCATGCAGTCAACTTTCGAACGGATAGAAGGATCGTGGGATGCTGTATTTGCACAGTGCAACCACTTAGTGACTTTCAACGGTGAGGTGGATTAACATAGGCCCATTGTATACAAAATTGAAGAGGTTTTAAAAGCAGAGCTTTTGCAATCCAAGTCTCTAGGAATATTTTTCTCAAAGTTTACCTCGATCCGCTGCCTCGCAACATATGGCCAACAGCAAAATTGCAGCCGAGCACAAAGTCTGTCTGTCAACGCTAAACTTCATTTCAGCTTCACAATTCTCGAATCCAAACTACGTAACCATAATCACATAGAAAATGACTGTCGGCTTTGCTTATTCAGATGGAAATCTGATTTGATCGGGATGATGGCAAATGTGACCTCTATGGTTTTGAACTCCTTCCCAACTTAACTCGTTTGACAGCCAACAGTGATTGGGAATATCATATCATCTGAAAAGTGACACTGTATTCATGATCCAGAAAAAATTGTGGTTAGTCCATTCAACAATATTTGGTATAAACGTGTCTTAGATCAAAATTTTTAAGAGACATGTGTGAATTCTTACAGTGGGATGTGGAAAATGGCACTGGCTCTACTTCTATCGGAAAATTCGCATTTGGTCGTCGTATAAGATCCACTTGACTCAAAGTCTTGAGGATAATCCTTAGTCGTATTAAGTCATATCTGATGATCACAAAGCTATGAAATTGCTTTACTCCAAAAGCAGCTCAAATTCGTGACAGCATGTTTATGGAGTGGTTTTTTCAGAATGAATTATCTGGCTATAAAGGCTGAGACTTTCATGCAAGGAGTCTCAACCCTTTAAAAAGATACGCGTGGAAATGGTTCACGTCGCTTAATGCCAAAGGTCACAACTTAAGATAAAAGGAAATCTTTCGCCTTTTAACACACATCACGTTGCTGCTAATGCATTCCTTTCTTATTTTTTTAGTGAGCTATGTTGAGGAAAGGCTATGGTGTCCTATGCAAGACAATTTTAGGTATGAGCCATCGTTTAGGTTAAAACAGAGAATAAGCTATTTTTGACAAATTGTTATAATACTTACAATCTGTCTTTTATCTACCTATTTTTGTTGCTTATGACCCTTATGGCTAACAATTCAAAATTGAAAGGCTTTTCTGTTTAGATACGTATAAATTATCATGACTAACTAGTGGGCTTCCCATGTGAAGTATATTTTCTCGCCAAAATAAGCCTAACAAAGACGTCTCTTCTTAGTTCTCGCAAGGACTGGCATTTAAATTTGTCAAAGACCGAGAAGCAAATGTTGTGGTAGGATCCATTTCGAACTGCCCCAAGCAATGATACCAACGGTGATTAAAAATACGGTATTTTAAAAACATATTAGTAATGAATTTGTGTTGTCTTTAAATGTCTATATTTTGCTGGATGGTGAATGGGGACACATGTTGTCACCATTGTGTCAGAGGGGCTTTCCTTTGAAGAAACGCAAGGTATTGAATAGAATATGAACGAGAAAAAGATCAAGAATGCAAAGCTTTTTTCAAAGAATTGATAACCCATCACCTCCCACCAATCTCTACGAATATATCTATAGGATCGAGATCCCTAATCAGCCCTCTGGCTATACAGCTCTACGTGCACCTACAGTGCCCAAGGCTACATGTCCATGTTCCATCGCCATACTCATCCGCAATAGCTTCAGGATGACTTCTACATTGACAACTAGCAGTGGCTTGCTACTTATTGTAAAGCTGGAGGGGGTAGGGGTAGAATTCGATCAGGAAAAGTATCTGCCACTTTTTCTCACAAAGCTATGGTTCAGAGCGTTGCCTCTCTGGCCAGGTACTTTTCGAATCTCGTATCGATTGTGGGACTCAACTTTATTCACATATTGCAATGCAATGCATTGTATTGAGCGACAAGATAAATGTATAATTTTGATAGATCCGGCAAAGAATCTACACAAGATAATGAATTGCAATGTGGATGGCTTCCAGAAATAAGGGAGCGTGATTGCACATGCAAATTACAGTCAGTATCAGGTATGACATTGGTCTACTTTTTTGCACTCAACATATACTCGATTCATCAAGACAGGGTTTGCTGCTATCACAGCTTCTTTAGCGGGACCTCTGAAATACACCAATATGCCCCACTTGGAAAGATCCTTCAAGCCAGTGGTGGCAGCAAAAATGGTCATTCAGCTGCTTTAGCCATCTGTGACCCTTGAAATATGAGTTTCTCCATGAAACGCAAGTGGTCTCTGCACGGTAGACTCCCTACAACTCTGCTATCGTGGCCATGGTTGGAGAAACTGCGCCGGATTGTAGCTGATCGTGTTTCACGGAGAGACAACAGCTCAAGGGTTAAGCAAGTGACGGTGGTCCTTCAATGTTCTTCTTACCATGTTTCACGTGGGAACCTTTTTGCTTGGTAGAATGCAGTGTCTTTTAGTGTGAATATTCAAGGGTTGATTACAGATCAGCCTCAAGCTCCATATTTGGCTTTACACAGTGTACTCATGGTCGAGCAACGAACAATTAAAACCAAACAAAGCCATAACCAGTCACTTTATATTATGTAAGAGTTAACTGTACAGCCCTTGCGGTTTTTCCAGTAAAAACGAAGCTAGCATTGTAGTGACGTCATGACTTGCAATATTGTGATATCTTACGACAAATTTTAGGCAAGCCAGTAGAAATTTACATGGTGAAAGTGGTGAGCAACGCTTTCAGCTATAAATTTATGTTACACGTTACATAACATCTTATAAATTGATTCTCTCATAACTGAAATCTTTACTTGTTGACACCAGCACCTTACAACCATCTGAGGAAACTGAATATTTATTTTTTTTCTAAATTTCTTTTCCACATCTCTTCTCAGCAGGACAGGCAATGAAGCCTGCAATATTTTTGTTGAAGATTTTCACCCGGTTAAGATATTCCTTTTATTATTATTATTATTATTATTATCATCATCGCTATTATTTTTTTTATTATTTCTCTCTCTATTCTTCATTTTAGTACTTTATTCATTCATTTAATTCTTTTTATACTAGAAATACCTCTAATTAGGTCAGCTGAATACAAATTATCTATTATTAGAGAGATTTGTATTTGTATGCTTAGTTTATGCATCAAAATGAAGTTTAAAAAAAATCTACCTTTATGATAGACTATCAAGTGTAGAGTACATACATCACAGTACGTGGATCATGTTTTTTGGCTTTCATTCTGCCTGGAATTACCTAAAACATTAGATTTTTGTTGAACTTATTTGCAACTTTTACTCGGGACGGAAACCCACTATTTGTTGGTATATATTCTGGACTCATACAACATAGACGCTTCCTTATCTCACCAATTTCTACTTTTGCCATCCGTACCTCCTACTGCATCTTTTGCTGCAGAAATAGAACTTGTACCAATCCTGACCTTCTTCCTAATTAGACCTGTCCCATTCCATCGATTTAATATCCATCTTCATATGTATTTACATTCATTTTGTTCTTTTCTCACGGTATTATTTTACATTGTAAAGCCCAAGCCAGGCAGGCCAATTTCAAACTACCAATTTATTAGAGAGCTTTGTAATTGTAGTTCACATCGAATTCCAATAAAAGGTCTTTATTGCTACAAGCGTACGATTAGTTCCGCATTGTTTCCCTGTGTTCCGTGCCAGTTTTTTTTTTAGTGAGTTATGTTGAGGAAAGGCCACGGTGGCCTATACAAAACCCCAACAAAGGAAGAAAGAAGAAAGCGAAAAGCTAAGACTAGAGAGATATCAGATCACGTTCCACAAATTGCATGTTCTTGGGATGAATGATGATTTGTGAGATAGAATTTGTGAAGTAGGCAGTGAGACTTGGAAAGAGTGTGAACAGTTACACATGCAGCCGAGATAGCATCAGGAAGATACCCACACATCCGTAACTTTCTTAGCCATTCTTCATAGATGGACCATGCATTCCAAATGTTCGTTAGATAGTAATGAAATGATCTAGTAGTCGTCGCATCTATAGTACCGCACAACAGTGGCTGAGATCGTACTGCTGTTTGTTTACTTTGCCTCGTTCTCATGTTCCATGTCATCAATTGCTAGTCGTCTGTCAGTCAGTCGGCCTGGACGGGTTGCAGAAGTACAGGAATGAAACGAAGACTGGAAGGAATCAATAACAGACCGTTCAAGAATAAACGTATAACGTTTGAACGAGTCGAGAAGTTCATATCTCCAATTTATTTTACGGATGTGAATCTTTACGCAAGGTGAGACTCGAACTGTTGCCTGAGGGAAGGCTTAATTGCACTGCTCTGAATTGTTCTCAATACTTTGATAAAGAATATATTAAATAATTCATCATGCAACCTAAAGCTGACTTGAGTTAGCTTAAGTTGACTTCACATGCAGCTGATTATTTGGTGACCCGTCAGAAGGAACCGTTAACGCGGCTCGGAGTTTGAAGGGGGGCGTATACTTGATATGCTAGCCCGTGTGATTGCCACGTACATTATTGGTACAGTTGGAGGAAATACTGCTGTCACTTTGAAAATTTGTAAGAGTTTCATCATCATCGAATTTAAACTAAAATAGGCTAGAAATTTACAAGTCAAATTAAGAATAAATTTTTCATCGTTCGAACCACATTAACCACCAAAAATTTCTCTAATTACCTTGTTATTCCATTTTTTCTTTTATTACATCAATAAAAAAATTTGGGTTTGGATCTATCTTTTACATTGCAGGAAAAAGTTCAATCATTAAACTGAGGAAATTGAATTATTAGCAACTAGTATAGATCAAGTCACTGCCTTCTTACCCCATTGTCAGGGGATCTGGGTCAATCAAAATCTTGCCCATATTACAAATGGGTTAGACTTCATCTCCATTCGGTGGTTAACTAGTTCACAGGGTACTTAATTTGATACAGCTAGCTGCAGGTTAGCAGGCAGTCATCATTATTACCATCATCATTATGACAATCATCATTATCATCACCATCATCATCACTGCCATTTTTATTCAGCCTCTTTCCCATTACGCGGGCTTCTGACTGCCATCCAAGCCAGCTCTCCAACTCATACAATCCTGTAATTGCACTCATCAGTCAATATATGGGTAAAAGTTGATTCAAGTATCTAGGGCCCAGAGTCACCCAGTGTGGAGACACTAGCTTCCGCAAAACTTTTGTTCAATAGTCAGAACAATATTTCATGTAGAGACCAGTGAATCATACTTTGACAGTGTGCGAAGTATCACTTGCATTTCCATTGCAGGTTGCTTAAAAAGAGATGGAAGGCTATCAACATGTCATCACCTGTGTTGAATCTTAGGAGTATATTATCCATGTCCCTCTTCATCCTCTGGTATTATCCCACTGGGGAAAAGCCGCTAGTACACTCTACAATGGTGGCGTGGCTAAGTGGTAAAATGCGCAGTGTTTTGAACCATGTGAGGTCTACACTCGTGGGTTTGAATCCCTGTCGTTGGAACCACTAACCACAAGCTATTAGCCAACTCCGCTGCCCATCCTTCAGAGGTCGGTGAATGAGTAGTTAGAAGTAATTCTTAGGGCGCAAGCAGTAATGCTGCAGGCCCACATCAGCTGTATAGCTGCCACGTACCCAGCCTGCATCAACAAATGAAAGTTTCTTTGCCTTGCTTTGCTTTGCTTACACCTGCATATTGTATATAGTATTCTGGCATGGGGGATTTTTCATTTTACAGGCAGATGGAATTCATACCATAAGCCTTCTCCATTTATCTGGGCTTCGTAGTGTCACTGAAATTTACTTTGTGAATGACCCAGTTGTTAGGTTGCATAAAGTATATTCTCTCTATGTGGCCTTCAAATAGTCCAAGGTATGGAGAACGCATGCATTAAATTGAAGTGATAGTGAAGTTTCCTATCTAATTCTCAGGCTTTATCCAAGTAAAGAGCAACCAGTCTCCTTTGGTCACTATGCAGCTGGCAGCGAAAGGTTTCTGGCATTTTCTGAAGTTGTGACCAAATGTTTTAGCAGTGTCAAAGTTGGTGATACCTTTGGCCCAAGGTTAATCTATTTATTTTTTCACATCGCCTTGTACACTCTGTCAGATTTTTAAAAAAGGTTTCTGATATCTTTAGCTACTATTTTTCATACAAAGCTACAACAAGCAGTAAAATAGTGAAAAAATCTAGTTTGGTTATCTTTATTTACTTGATTTTCATTTCAGCTGGTCAACACATTGGTTCAGGCTTGAATTCAAAGTACCAGATGGCTGGAAAGGAAAGGAGACAAGGCTCCGTTGGAACTCCAGTTCAGAAGCTATGGTATGTTTTGTTTAAACTTCATGATTTATCATAAAACATTCATTAGGATGCATAATGCTTTCTTGGGAGTGCATTGCTGTTTTCTCTTTCATTGGGTATGGCAAAAAGAGTATATATTTCAGAAAATTTCAAAGCTTGTCATGATATGGAGGAAAACTTTTAAAGAAGTTCTTGTAGCATGAAAAATGCCAGGTGAATGTGCCTACTAGAAAGGCATTGCTCTCAAGGGATCTTTCTAGTGAATGGGAAAGTTTCAATGTAATGTTTGGTGCTCTTAGGGTCAAGTGACTTGATGTAAGGATAATCCAGTTATTCATTTCATACATCTTCATTTTTCCTTGGTACATAATCACAACATTATGTGATAAGCATGAAAGCTACGTCACCTTTGAGTAGCTTTGATGCCAGGCAATGGAAGAAGCTTAAAAACTTGCTGTGGATTCCATTAGGATCTTGCTCTCTTCAAACAAAGCAAGGCTTAACAAGACCCTAAAATAGTATTAATTATATCGAATTTTTTAACAGGATGAAAGCTTCAATAATTAAAAAATTGCGGTTATTAATGTTTGTCCTGTGAAAGGAAAGGTGCTTAAAAAGAAAACATAAATATCTTACAATTGTATGTCTAAAAAACAGTTTTATATCATTAATGTATTAAAATCTTCTACAAATATAATGTTCAAAATCTCCCTAAAAGCAAATAAATTTTCAGAAATCCTTGCAGCCACTGGCAGTTCATTAAAAATATTAGCACTCATGTAGTAGAAGCCTTTCCTTGCATATCCAATTCCTTGCGTATTCAGTTACAGAATTTTCTGGAGCATTTAGGTAGAGATTTTTGCTTGTCAGTATGCTGATATGCATTTAATCTTTAAATCTCTGAGCTATCATAAGTATTTTGTTATTGTTGAGTCACTCTTGTTGAAGTTTGGTCTACATTTTGTAGGTTTGGTTCAAAGGGGTTCCATGCCAGGTATGATGTCTTGAATTAAAAACTTTGCATTTATCTTTTGTACATTTGCATGGTCACTTGAAAGCTGTTATTCCTGGATGACACCAGAACATCCTGTAATCTCATTCAATTTTTGATACAATTCTTGGTGTCCTATGGTCAGTGGTTGAATCAAACTTCAACTAATCCTTCATGCAGAATTAGGAGAGTCACTAGCTCTGTAATTCCTGGGGTAGGAATCGCAAGGTATGGTGTTGTCAAGAGGAAAGTCCTGGACACTGTTCGATAAGCGTAGGTTCTTGTCCAAAAATCTACCTGTTGATGCTAGGTAGAAGTCATAAAGAGAATATTTGTGAGTTATGTAAAGATTTTGGAACCAAATAAATCAAGGTGACACTGCAATATGGACTGTTTCACGTCACTTGACTTGATACTCTAATTGGTTTTATTTCACCTCATTTTATTTCCTTTTCAAAGTAATTGATATCGTCATTAAAGCAGTCCATTTGTGAAACAATACTATAATTTATGACTCCCAAAAATCCTTGATACTTTTGTGCCATAGTCATCCCCTGTTGACATCCCTTTCCTGTCATGGGCCTTGTAGGGACTCACTGGAGGGGACGGTCAAATCAGAACTGATTTTATCCTCACTGAGAAAGCAAGAGGTGGTGAAAGGTGAGGTGATACAAAATTGCTATATTTGTTAATATAAATGGCACTTTTCAACAAGTTACTTCTATATAAGGGCTATGCAATAAGGTGAGTTTGATCCTTATTCATGTAAATTTTGGTACGCTTCTTCAACTCTGGCTTCTGCCTTAATGGTGTCACCACAGAATCATAGAATCATTCACCTCAGCTAAACTTTCACTTAGAGCGAGGAGAGTCGCTCGCTCTCTATAATTCCAGGCGTAGGAATCACGAGATGTGGTCACATCGAGAGGAAGGACCTGGACACTGCTCGAAAAGCAAAAAGCTTCTCAGTGTCCAAATTTCTACCTTTGACATCTAGATAGAATCATGTGTATATGTGTGTATGTGTCTACAGAGGTGCCCCGACATTATGGTAGAAGCCAATAGGATAAGGTCTAGAAAGCCCTTCCGTGAACTGGGTGAAAAAATTTCTATCAAAGTTCTGAAAACTGTGTTTCTCCTTTCTGTCGAGCAACGATTGATCTTATCACAAAGCCTTACCCTAACAAAAAGATCTCGTTCTACCTCAGTTTTGAAGTCTTTATTGAAATGGCTGCAAATGGAATGTTTGGAGCTGGTAAGGGCGGAATGATTAACCCACCAGATCCAGATCGCATGTTTGCACTGTCAATGGCAGAGATAGCCGTATTCGACCGTAAAGCAGACAGGATAATCCGAGATCTAAAGCTGCTCCTAGCTATCGTCAAGGTGGGTATTGTCTCATGCTGGATTCTTCTCACATGCAAGTTCAGTGTTTTCAATAAAAGGGAGTTGGCATCACTTCATAGGAGATTACCTCCCGCAGCTGAAACTGACTTCATTGGAATAGAATAGTATCCTTCGTTGGCTCAGTCATCTCCCATAGATAGCAGGGTCTTTAGCTGGTCAATCACTTATTCAATTAACGAATCCCGCAGCTAATGAATCCATCATCCCATCGATATGTTTATTGATTTATGGTCAATTAATTGATAGTCAGATCGATTGTCATTAATACAAGCTATCAACTTGTGGACAGCTGTTGGATTCTCCATTCATCAATCCTTTAAAATCCGATCCATATCGATTCAATGAATTTACAGTCTGAATTTTTTGATCTATCAATTGATCAGCTGTCAAGGAAATATCCAGTAAAGTTCAATGTAGCTTGACTTTTGCTATTAGCGATGCCTATTTTTTCTTCAATTTCCTAGCAACTTCCTGATGATGACCAGCGTGGATGGCAGGCCTTGTACGCAGCTAATGATGTCGTGAACTGTTTTCAACCTGAAAGTGCTGACAGCTTTTCTAGGTAGCATTCTGAATGCTTCTATTCCTTCTTTTTTCCTTACTGAAGATCTTCAGTTCGACGCACGTTCATCTCCGTTCCTTTATACCGTCTATCTGTTCACTCAACAGTTAATTGGTACCCTGAGTGAAGCTTAGGTGAAATGCGTAGAGGAAAGGAACTGGCCACCCTATCTCGCAATGCCATGGATAGTATATATATATATTTATATATAAACATATATATATAAATATATATATATATATATATATATATATATATATATATATATATATATATATATATATATATATATATATATATATAGCAGAAATGCAGAAAAGGAAAAGACCGATTCTCTGTTACTCTGAGTTTCGTGCGAAGGCACTCGTCAGACAGACTATAACTGTCGGGTTATAGTCTGTCTGACGAGTGCCTTCGCACGAAACTCAGAGTAACAGAGAATCGGTCTTTTCCTTTTCTGCATTTCTGCTATCAACGCTCTGTACTTTGTACATAGAGCACCATATGGTGGTGAAGACAGCACCCTCTATGTGATATATATATATATATATATATATATATGTATATGTATATGTATATGTATATGTATATGTATATGTATATGTATATGTATATGTATATGTATATGTATATGTATATGTCCAACAAGGCGTTCCCTGACGCTTTTTTCAAGTATGGATCTCAGCATGTCTTTAGCCGTTTGTCGAGCTTCGGTTTGCTCCAAATGACAATAACCGTTTCTTTATCATCACATCAATCAATTTTCATTAGTTCTCCTTCTCATTTCTCTGGCTTGTTTATCCGTATTTTGATCATCCACACTCCAGTTTTCTGCGGCAGCACCGTTGAGTCTGGGGTTTACACTATTTAAAGCGTAAACAATTCATTTTTGCTCTTTTTCAGAGCTTCCGAAATTCTTGATGGGTTCTTTAATCAAAGAAACGGTGACAGTCAACATCTTGTTCATGCTGTTGGACACTGTCATATTGACACAGGTATGCATCTGCCAAGTAACCCTATTCTAAGACAGCTTTTTGATAGCGGCCTCCTATATCAATAGCATGAAAATGAATAAGACAACTGTGACGAGCGTGTGTTGCTAGACTAAAAGTAGGAACTATCAAGAGTGAACAAGCTCTTTGTCAGTGAACGGCCATTAGTTACTCGGGAGAGGATGGACGCCACCGGGCTCCAAAGGATGTTGGGGACATAAAATTGCCTCCATAGCTTCAAGGCTTAAGGTGTGATTAGTTTTGTCTACAATGTCAACGAAAAATGGAGATATTCGTACGGGGATTACTTGTCATTACTACAAGCACTGTTATCATTAATTAAGGGCCCTGTTTAAGATAAGAAGGAAAGAAAATTTAAAGAAAAGCAAACTCGTCTATATACAGTGGAAAGTCTCAAATGTCCTTCGATAATAAACGTTAAAAACGTAATTTGGATAGACCATTTAAGTCCTTGCATATGTCTTTTAAGCTGATGTTTAAAAAGAACAATATAAACTAAACTTCGGTTGTCAACTGGTATTTCGTTGAAACAAGATGGGCCTTGGAACCGGAACGATTTTATTGCTGCTTCCGTCCTGACACTGGGAACACGCAGTGTAGCTTCATTACCTCTTGCACAGTAATTGTGACTAACTCTTTCACCAGAGGCTCCAGAATTTTTAACTATAGTTCCTTGCAGACACTTAAATCAACACATATGCCTTCAACGTCTTCTGGGCAAACATCGTTTTGAGTCATCCAGAACAGTTCGCTCAGAATGGCTGTATTTCGAATTGTATCTTCTTCATTTTCTTGTAATGGTTAAGAACTTCTTGTTTCTGAATGATGTGCAGGGTTGACTTGTTTACTCCCTATTCTTCATCGTGAAGAGCGATTTAAGTCCTCGAAGCTGTTTTTGTTGATCTGCACATCACTACTCACAAAGATACACAAGATACGTGGCTGTTTTCGTTGCTTTGATCGCACGCGTTCGACATTCGTACGTCTGTACCATTTTGTATACGCATGCTAACAACTGCCTGATTTTTGTTCCCTAGCTTGGCTATGGCCCTACGACGAAACGAAACGGAAGTGTGCCAGAAGCTGGTCATCAACAATAGATTTGATGAGGCGATATCCAGATTTCAAATTTGCTTGCTCCCAGGTTAGTTAGAAGTGAGATTATCCAAGCAGCGATAAATGCTTGCGCAATAGCAAGTATTAGGCAGCCATATAGTGCATTGGCTCACAATAAAATTTAAATGCTTCGTATCGCTTTTGGAGCTAGCAAATGCTAGGTTATTTAAATGTAATTCATCAGTTGATCTCATTTTTGGTGTGGGTTATGTTGAGGAAAGCCTATGGTGGCCTAAACAAAGCCCCAACAAAGGAAGAAAGAGGAAAGCGAACAGCTAAGAGGAGAGAGAGATGAGATAATGTTTATGGATCTTAGATTTGAAAGATTGCAAGTTGTAAGATACAGGAAAGCAAGAAGAAGGCAAGACGTTCCGTCAATTGCACGTTCTTTGGACGCTTGATTGTCATCAGAAGCATGTCAGACGATTTATGGAAGAGCGATCATTAATAAATTCTCTGCAAAAGCAAAAGAGGAGCAGAAGCAACACTGTTAGTTGCTGCTAATGATTCATGTGTAGGCTATTACTTTTCTCTGTATAGCTGAGTAGTTTACATAAATTTGTCTTTGTCCAATGTCAGGCCCAGCAGTTTGAATGGGTGAAGAAATATTACCCAACGATCTACGAAGAGGTGAAGTACTTTGTAAAGAAGGGACAATTCATTCCCGTAGGAGGAACTTGGGTTGAAATGGTTTGTCTCTCATTCTTTACACGGCGTATCGCTGCTCGTTTCAATTTTTTTCTTTGACACTTTATACACCGAATGCATTTACTTGTTCCTGAGGATAAAATTCAGTGCTTCTTTACTCAGTGACATGGAAGATTCTACGCAATGCGTTTACCGTAGCTGCAAAGCAAATGGATTGTGGTCGATTGAAATTCCTTATTACTTGTCGTGGATTCTTTTAAGAAGACTTTGAGTCCAGTAGGTCCGTGGTCTGTATTATTGAAGATTTTCTTCATACATGATCATGGTACAGCTAACTATACGTTTTCAGATGCAAGCGTTGATTCTTTGTTGAAGCTTTTCTGCTTTTCCTGCTGCTTAAAAATCAATATTTTTGAGTCAAATAAGCAAAGAGTTCGACATCATTTACTGCTAGAAGTGACTTGCTTGTCCAAGAAATATCCCCAAAAGAGCACTCGCAACATTTGTAAGCCATACAATTTTCTCTGTTTCTCTTTGCGAGACAGGTAAAGCCTCAAAAACAGAGATTCCCTATTGATAGGTTCGTTTGGTTACAGTCTAGAGCATCAAGGCAAGAACTATACGCATTTATTTTGCAAAAGTGCATTGTTCGCTTTGAGTGTTTTGTCGTCGGGTATGGGGTGTATTAGTGTTTGGCGTTGTCTTACGATGATGTCCGAATTTCTTGCTTTTTCACAGGACGGAAACATTCCAAGTGGCGAGGCGTTCGTTCGCCAATTTCTTTATGGCCAGATGTTCTTCAAAGAAGAATTTGACGAAATATGTGACGTGGTAAGCAGGACTTGTTTCATACATTGAGACAAAATACACTTAGTATACTCCTGCAACATGCAAAGCGCCACAATCCTTTTTCAAAGAAAGCTCATCATCGGTCGGGTACTTTTGTAAGATTATTGTCCAATGTTGTTAGCAAAATGTAATAAAGAAGTTGTCACTTCGCAGGTCTCCTTGGTTCTGTAGTGTAACAGCTTAAGTGTTTAATGTGTGAGGTCATAACTCTGTGGTGCTTTACCTGAAATTTGCATAGTTTTCAATAACAAGAATTATCTGTGAGGAAGGAAACGTAAAAGCGCCTCATGAAATGGCCATTTTCGAGGAAAAAGTTGGCGCCTTTATTTGGTTTTTATTACATTTTGTGATTTCTGCCTAGCATCCAAGGTAGATTTTCGGACAGTGAGAAGATTTTTATCATTGAGTAGCGTCCAGGTCCTTCCTTTAAATATGATGAAGCTTCGTGATTCCCATGGCAGAAATTGCAGAAAACTAATGGCCCTCCTCATTCTAAGCGAAAGTTCTGCTAAGTTGGATCGGAGCCAGTGGCCATAGGATCAATCAGCAAGAATCCCAGCACTAAGCAATAGCGCTATTCCCTATTACGCTTAAAAGCCAATATGCAATGTAGTTTATCTTAAGAAGAAAATCTTGCCAGGGAAAATTTCGTGGCATGCCTCTGGTATCTGCTACGCTCGAAATTGAGTCTGCTATACCTCTGGTATCTGATATGCACTTTTTGTCACAGGCGTCACAAAGATGCGTTAAATATTCATTTCTTTTATGTCAATTGGTTTCGTTTTGAGAGTTGTATTACTTTTGCAACGATTTGTTGCAGTTTTGAAAGCTATTCATAAAAGTTTTCAAGCTGAAAATCCTTTGTAAACGAAAAACTAATTTGGTTTCAAGTTGCCTATATAGTTTATTGTTGTGGCTGTCGGAATGCCCCTGAAAGCAACTAGCGATTAGTTGAAGTATCATGAGACTTCAAACCTACTACTTAAAATTTCAAGCATTTTCCACATTGACGTCCATCCTAAGCGAATATAATTAGGGAACACATACATGAACATTTTGTTGATGCTCTATCAGTGTGAATGCTTGATGGAAATATCTATTTTTCTTGCAGTTCTGGCTGCCAGATACCTTCGGATACTCCGCTCAACTACCGCAAATAATGGCGCAATGTGGCATAAATAATTTTGTCACTCAAAAGTTAAGCTGGAGCTTGATCAATAAGTTCCCGGTAAGCTTTGATTGTAGACGCTTCGATTTTACCTTGATATTGATTAATGACAATGACGAAAAGCGTTTCTTCTTGACAACTTTTAAGGCGAGGGCAACAATAGCAACTAAAATTGGCAGCAACTACAATAGCAAAAGCATCTTTTTCCAATATCTCTTATCAGGGCTGGGCAAGGAATAAAAAATAATGAGTGAAATCACTTGAGATCTGCCACCTCGTCCTGAATCGGCCCAGTCCTATGCCTTTTCGATGGTGACTCCCCTCATCTCAATATCTCTCTCTTCCCCCCCCCCCCCCGCGTCTAACACCTCTTCCTTTGCCCCCTCGCCTCATTCCTACCGGTATCTCTTTAAGGAAGACGATGACAAAAAGGAATTCGTTGTTTCTGTATGAAAGAATAGATACTCCAGTCACAGATGATAGCTCAGGAGTTACAATTGAAGAAAACAAATCAAAGTGGAATTTTCCTGTTACAAACATTCATTAGCCGATTAATTCTCTGTATTTATGGGGAACCAATGTCATTCTTCATTTTTGAGATAAAATGATTTAACCACGGTGGCCCCGTTAGTCCGCAGGACTGATTTTCATTGTGCCTTTCAAAAAACGTGACAAAATTAGAATGAAACTAGTAAAGACAAAGTTACAATCATTCATGAAACTAAATTGCATCTTTATCTTGTTTTAAAATGAAGATAAGAGGGTTTTTCCTCGTCAAAATGCAAAGTCTCCGTGTTATTACTAGATTTTTTGAATAGAAACGTCCTGCCTTCCTCCTTTCCCGAATGCTACAACTTGTCCTCTTTCAAATTTAAGATCAATAAACTTGATCTGATTTCTCCCCCCTGTAAACCTGTCACCTTTTTTCTTCCTTTGTTGGGGCTTTGTGTAGGCCACCTTGTCCTTTCCCATACATAACTCACAAAAAATTTAGTCGAAACGTTTATAACATGAATTTCTCATGATTTGTTATCTTGAATTATGTCACCTGAGTTGTTACCTTTAATGAAAGAATCAGTTCTGTTATTCTGCAACGATAGTTGCCTTCTTTATAATCATCCTCTTCTTAAAAGTGGAAAATTTCCCTTGGTGCAATTGTCAAAAAGTAGTGTTTGAACGTGTTGCATACAAGATTAATTGAAGCAAATAGTACATAATGTTTAAGATGATATTGAAACAGACATATATAGTTATTGTAGTGGGAAGATGGAAATGGTATAGTTGTGGAAAAACCGAAAAATAGGAAGCGTCATTAACCGTTAATTGCAAGTATAATCGTACCTCTTACTTCCTTTAAGATCTTTTTCACTGGAGAGATGTTTTTCAAAATGTTTGAATTTTCTAGCACAGCACATTTTTATGGGAAGGAATCGATGGGACTAGGTATTGTTTTAGTTTTTTTGATTTTCTTTAATTTATCAGAATGTAACTGTTGAAACTGATTTTCTTTCGTTACTTGTCCTACCCTGTATTTTCCTCTACTGAACTGCTTTGCACGTTGTACTCTACGGTGTAATGTATTGTAGTGTACTGTACTTTACTTTAAATGCTATACAGTATTGTGGTACTATGCAATATTGTTTGTTACTATGAATGTGTGGGGTTGTTGTTCGGAAAGTTTCATGTCTTAGAATCAACAATATCAATCATTCTATAAGAGAAACCGTAAGGAAAATGTAGTTCCATTTTAGGCAATGATAAGCAAGTGTAGCTTCGATCAAACTTTGTATTCAAAAGTCAAGGTTAAAGCTCCTTTCCTCACCAATTTGGTGAATAGGGCGGCGCCCATCTCCGTTTAATCGGCCTTTGAGCCACACAGATGTGCAAGCACAGTGAATGCTACAGTTGGGGGCTGGCCATCTGGTAGCACTGTGTGTTTCACTCCCATACTCTTTCCCGAAGTGCTGAATGCTAAGCAGGGAAATGGCATGTACCATGTTTCAAGTCTTTGGTATGACTCGACTGGGTATCGAACCCCGACCTACCGCGTATAAAGGGAGCATTCTACCACTGGGCCACGGAAGCGGTCAAAACTTTGTATTAAAGTTCATTTGTCGTATACTGTCTTTGCCATTTATGAATACACTCTTGTAGTGAACTGCTATATAATGTGATACTTCGTATGTTGGCTGATGTACTTTTTTTAATAAGAAGCTTTCATAAATCCCACCATTGATCTCATTTTTACACGCTTCTCTTGTAGGTGCTTGACACATTTCCCTCCGGCGGAATCCTATGAATCAAATGCTGGTGTTGATGATGTAGGTCAATATAATTCATTCCGCACTGGATAACATCATGCTTTAGATAAAAGCGTTATCATTTTTGATTTTCCGAAATTTAGGTAGAATAAATTGGGAGTTAGAAGTCAAGTGTCTCAGCTTGAGGTTTAGAATGCAGATTCATAGGCATTGTGAAGCAGACTCTAGTTTTAGGAACATCGATATCAGACGACCAGTTCGTTGCGTCTGCAATGGCTCTGTATCAAATTATCGCGGCATCTTACCTATCACGTTATTTGTACTGAAAGCAGTCTCATCGCTTCTAAGTGCATTCACTATGACTTGTAGAGATATTTTACCATCAGCAAAGTGCCTACGTTTTGAAGGACTGTTTTTGCCAGAGGAAGCATTACTTGTATTCACTTTAAATATACCTTCTGTTTTCTCCTAAGGTTTTGAAGTCCTCAACAAATAACCAGGATAAAGGTCGAGTTAATGACAGCTTACTGTTGTTTGGCTTTGGCGATGGCGGTGGAGGACCCACGTATGTTGTTGTCTTCAGCTGTTTTTTCTTCTTTTTGTACGCTTTTCTACGTACCATCAGAGGGTATATTTTAGTATGCTGAAAACCTATGCCTACTCAGTAATGCCTTCGTCCTTCCTCTTGATGTAGAAGTGCTAAAGTGTAGCAACTCTTCTCCCTCGCAGCGAAAAATTAATAGGAAGGGAGGCTTCAGCCAGTCACCGGAGGGTCAGTTATCACGTGCCTTATCACTGCTAGCTATCCTTGCATCTTCCTTTTACTTGCCAATGATTATTAGCTACTTGCCATGCGAGCTTCTGGTGAGAATCATCTCAATATTTATTTCCAAAACTGATGGGAGTCTATGCATTTGCTAAGCATAGTAGGTGCTTTGTCAATAAGAACTATCATCGTTCATTAAATTGCTACGTGTTGAGACTACTTTTGTAACGAGAGAGAAGGAGATTAGGTCGTGATAGCAAAGAAAGGAATAGGAAGGCGTTTCAAGTGGTACAATGATTTTATGAGTCTCTAAAGGAACCATTTGGTTTCGGTAAACTATAATGAATCTTAGAAGCAACAGTTAGGTTCATGCGTGCATCAAATAGTTACATCTCATAGGACCACTAGTATCAAATAAGGTCAATCTATCCATCTCATCCTCCACGCCATCACGTTGTTGCCACCAATTACACCTATTATTCTTCTATGTATTGATCATGCATCTATGTTGCTTAGAATTGCACCAAAATCTAATACATTCCTTTCGATTCGGTCAAGTTTTTCTACCTTGTAAGTTTTCGGAGCATTGAATTTAGGTTACCACTCTCTTATGAGAGGCCGATAGGTTTTTCGAATAGTCCTTCGAACCTGTATTTCTTTCGGTTAAGATGCCATTGGGTAGTTATGCCTGTCATACACCTAATGGCACTGCCTTTGTAGAATTTCTTCATTTTATTGTTTTAAGGTGTAAGAAAATTATGGCTGTAGATTTTGCAACTCAGGGGGTATCGTTGCCATTTATACATACATCTATCTTACTTTGGCTTTCTTCTATCTACCTATAGAGAAGACATGATTGAAAATCTAAGACGACTTGAAGATGTAGATGGAGTTCCAAGGTACCGTGTTTAATGCTGTGCATAAATGAAACTTGAGGAATTCTTGTCTGAGTAAGGTGAAATGTCAGTATAAGTTCCAACTTTTTCCATCTAACTAAACGGTTTCGACTCCGGATACTCGCTGTATCCATTGCTTTTTATCTTTACTTTTTCTGTTTTTCTTCTTGTTGATTTCTTCCACACCTTACCCAAACTTTTCACGTCAACTGCAATCTCTTTTTTGCAACTACATTCTAGAACATCTGAAATTTAATCGGAACGTCGTCTAAAATTACGATGATGCAATCCTAAGTCGTGGGAGATCGCTTTATTGCTTATGTTTCCCTCCCTTTCTTTAGAGTGAAAATGTCGTCCCCCCTCGATTTTTTCCACAAGACGTCGCCAGTTTCTGACAAGTTAAATGTTTGGGCAGAGGAGTTGTATCTTGAGTTGCACCAGGGAACCTTCACAACACACAGTAAGGTATGCATGTTCCAGCTATGACCTTGGCATGTAGCGTAGAATTAAGTGGGCCATTTAAACTGTATAATTATTCATTATTGATTGGTGTCTCGCAGTAGTTTTTATCAAAGTGTGTCTTATGCTAGTTGGCTCTTATACACTTCCTACGCACGTAGGAGCTTAACTAGCACCCAGGTCGCGTTGATATAGATCTTATGCGACATAGCTTTGTTAGTAGTTGATACTTAAGTTACATTTGAAGAGCTTTTCCAATCGCTTTTTCTCCCTAATGTGGCCGATGCGACTAAAAAAGATGGCCTGCGGCTGCAATTTGTGGCAGCCCACAAGCTCATTTCATCATAGCATCAAGGGTTTTCATAATGCCAGAAGTAAGCGAAATAATTGAATCCAATGTTAATGGGCCTCTCCAGTGAACAATTTTCATTCTAGAATATGGTTTAATCAAGTGTCCTCATCTTGAATCTGTAGTTATTTTTCTGGTATTCTGTTCTGCTTCCAAGTTATACGCGTTTTAAATCAGACTTCACAAAAAAAAAACGAGAAAAAACGGAAATATACTTTGTGACATCACGGAGTATGTCACGATAAGCTCTGAGAATTTGTGAATCTCGGAATTTTAAGCGACTTGCATTTGAAGGTGGGGTCAGTTTATAGGAAGTTGAATCCGTCATTTTGTTCATAGTCCGATGAATTCTCATGAGAAAGTCGAATGACCGAGAAGATGTTGCAAGTCATTTTGACGTCACTAAGTAAAGTACATCTCCCAGAATTTTCTTGAGCAATTTCTGAACTGGAAAACGAACTTTAAACCCTTATGAAATCAAGACGGTACGATATTTCAGAAGAATAATTGCAGATTCGAAAGCAGAGGACTCGACTAAATCTAATTCGAAAGTAAGAATTTTCACTCGATATCTTGCACAACATATGTCCATTGCAACAGCGATGGTTTTATAAGCCCTCCAGCTAACCTACATACTTGATGATATCCCGAGGTTGATCAGATAAGCTTTACCAATGAAACAGTGCCGAACGTAATGGGTAAGGCTGACGATGCGCCATTTCATTTCAAGCTTTTGTAACGCTTACTGAAAACGTATTATTATTAAAGGTTAAGAAGGAAAACAGAAGGAGTGAATTCCTTCTCGGCTTCGCTGAATTTGCGGCTGTTTTGGCGTGGGTTTCCAGTGGCAAAAAGGAAGGTAACGAATCTATGCCATTTTTATTAACCTTTAACAAAAGCTATAATGCTGCCAGTTTGCATTAATTCTAAATAAGATTTATAGTTTGTGTCAGAAGATGACTGCTGACGGTGATGTTATATAGGGATGTTAATGAAAGCTATGAAAAGCCTAAAATACATGAACAAGTGGATATGAATTAACAAATTTTTTATATTTCATAAACTTCGATTCGCAACCCCATTTTAATGTTACTTGTCCTGTACAATCGGATTCGTCTTCAAAACTTTAATTTAGAAAGCTTTTTCAATTTTTATGGAATAGCTCCTTGCTTGAGAGAGGTAGTTCGTATGATAACTATAGGTTTACACTGCTACTGTATTGACGGTCACAGCTTGAAAGCCCTTTCGCTCTCGTTTCTAAATGCCTAACTTCCAAAAACCGTCTGCTACAGTGAGCTCACCGAAGACAGCCGTACGCATGGAGGTCAGAAGTCGCGCTAAAGACATTTTGAACGGCGACCTGAAGCAAATGGAAATTCCTGCTGACTCTTTGGAAGTTAGAGCTCGTGACAGACAGAGCTGGCGACACTGCTTACATCAAGGGGTCGCTCGAATCGAAAGGATCGGGCGATAAGATTATGAAAGGAAATCTGCACTTCATCATAGCCCCCCCCCCGGCCCCGTCTGCGCCGAGCTCTTTCACCTGTACAGTGTGTCATCGGACCTTTCGTACAAGAATCGCATTGATTTCACACGCCCGACATACACGTTGACTTTCTCGCCATTCTTGTCATCGTCGTTTCGACGGACTGTTACTATTAGCCCTCTGTCCGTCCACCTAGCACCGAGTGGGTACCTGGCGTTATTCCGGGCCTAAATCTGGGGATGTAACTGACCAACTTACCTCGCAATGCTCTGGCTCAAGAAAATGCCCGTCAAGATTTTTCCAACCGTTGTTTTGAGTATGGCACTCGATTTATCTTTTACTTTCTTGTTTGTTGATTTTTATCCCTAGTCGATAATTGGATTTATTTTTCATTGATAGATGTCTATCCGTCACAAAAGTTGCTTTATTTATGGAAACTCCTGCTGTTAAATCAATTTCACGATGTTTTGCCTGGCACATCGATTAAAGAGGTATTCATAGTCACTATTTTAGAATTCTTCTATAAACAACATGAGAATCATTTATTCATAATTTTGAAACAAGTTCCGACAGCTTTTTAAGAGTTGACTCAAAGTAACAGTGATATTGGTTTTCTTTCCTTTTAAGGTTTACAAGGATTTTGAATTGCATCATCGAGGTATTTATTTTCCAATTCTTCATGTTTCCTGACTTGGTAGAGTTTCTTTATGAACCAACTTTGAAAGATCTTTCTTGTCATTTTTATTTCTGTTCCTAATGAAGTTGGATCATTGACTTGCTACCGTAACGGATAAGCAAAGTAATTTCATTTGACTTTAACCAACTACATTTCAGAAATACAGAGTGGAGCATGCTCAGTAATGAGCGACGCATTGGAAAAATGGCAGCAAGTTGGCAAAACTTCGGAAATCAAGGTTTATTCACCGTCTGTTCAATCTAGATTTAAACTGTGTTTTATTCGTGTCTTGTGTTCAAGCCCCGATATGAAATTTATTTGGCATGTATTCGGGGATAGATGTTGGGGAATCGTCCTCCTCGTGCCATGAAAAACCAACATGGTAGGATGCATGCTATTGATGCTTCGATAGGCTTCCAATAGAAGGAAAGATTTATGTAAAGTTATGTTCATGGTACAATCAATGTGTATTACCAACACCTGATGAAGCTTCCTCACACCAATCAGAACATAATATATTTCAGTCCAACAATAGTCTTAGCGACCTTTGAAATATAGTCTGCAAGCCTTCTAATGGACAACTGGTGAAATGGTGATTTCTCAGCAACCGGGAGCTTGAAATGCCGCACGAGGTTGTTCTTTAGAAGCCTTACTCAAATTTTGGTTGGTTCTAAATATGTATAAAATTCAGGCATCCGCTGCTTTTCATTTGTTTAACCAGCCAGGTGAGGAAGAGTGCAAGTTTGCAGGAATTCTTTGATAGTTTTTGTAACACAATAATTTGATTTTGGGCTAATCCGTTTAGAATCACAAGAGCACTTTTATTGCATTTATTCGTATTGATGCACTGATACTAATATGTTAATCGAAACAACGCCATGCATAAGAGAGAAGTACTTTTTCATGTCATTGACCGGTGATTGTTCCTTCAGCTTGCCTGCTTCAACACGCTGAGTTGGTTTCGGAGAAGCGTACTGACTTTTCCTGCAACAGATCTGCAGCAGACGCATGGACAAAAATATAGTGAGCACTTCTGTATTTCATGCAATAGAGAAACTGCATTTTCATTAGAGATTTGTATATTATTGGCCTTTATCTAGTAATGGAAGGAATGGGGTTGTAAAGTTAGATTTCCTAAATTCCTCGCTTTTTATGAAAGCAAATTCACAGTTTCTTTGAGCTAAGATATTGTCTCGTTACATCATTCGTTTTCAATGGAGCTTGTTTTAAAATGGGGAAGTTTTTGCCTCCCCTATTCAGAACCCTACAACTTATCTTCCTTTAGATCCATAGGTAGTAACCTCGTCGCTTGGATCTCCTTCTCCTCCTAGCCAGCTCTTTCTTCTTTCGCTGGACCGTTTTTATAGGCTACCAGGGCCATTTCCTAACATATCAAACTAAGATAAAACGCCTTTTAACCATTGTTTTTTCAGTGCTGTGTGAGTTGCCTGCAATGAGTATGGGTACCCCTGAAGTGATAAAAGTTGAAAACGGAGTCAGTATTTGCGAGGTTAGACGTTGTTCGCTTCTCATTTTAAAATATGTGGAAGTATTTCAATCCTATTTTTTATTAAGCCAATAAAGACAAACCCTTTGACATAGACCAATGCGTCACACAGAAAATGAGAGACGCAGTGGGCAGGTGTTTTACGACAGCGATATCCGTCTAGTTGGCTCCTATGACAAATCGACTTCAAATCTCAACTATTTGGTTCTTGGATTCCCTTGCCCTCACCCTCTCTAACCTTTCATTCTAAGCTGATTCCCATTATAGAAAGCAGCGTTGGATGGCACCTTTATAGAGAGGTGCAATCTCAAGCGAAGGCGTTGTGACGTGAGGTGGCGATTTCCTACTATCGCCCAGTCTACCCAAAGTTTTACTCCTGGTGCCTATTAACTGCTGTTTTGACAGATCAATGGCTTCTAAAGACAAGTCTTTCAGCACAGTAGGATTGTGCTCCAGCCATAAACATTATCGTGCGAGCTCTTTTCCTTTATGTTTATACATTCAATGGAGGTATTTGGTATACCTTCTTGATTTTTATACAGCTGCTATAACTGACGTGCAGCACTCGTATATGTCTCCTTGCTTAAAGAAACGTGGAAAATGGTATTTTCAAAGCCATATCAAAGTTAAGTTCTCACAAGTACTGCCAAAACATGAACGCTAAGATATGAGGAGTCTCAACTTTGTATGTCACAACTATGGTAGGCAAGTGCATTTTTTGCTATGATTTCTGTCTTTTTTGATGAAAATATGACTTCTAATGACCATTGTTTTGTCACAGTGGTTAAACCTATATACTCTTTCTCCATTAGTGTGCCAATGATGTCTTGCTGGAAAATAGCATCCTGACCGCTCGTTTCGACAAGTCTGGCCGTCTAATTTCACTCGTTTTGAAAGAACGGAATAGGTAATTGTATACGTCGCAACATATATAACGTAAATTATATGTATAGATAGAAATTCATCATGTAAGATTTTTCGAGCACCTCAAGTATGCTGCCAGATGTATTTATATTGGAAACGCTTGACTTTTAATAATGGAATTGATCACTAGTGAAGTATCTTAGCCTTACCTTCCATTCTAACAGTGGTTAAACGATTCATTCTCAACTCTGTAAAATAGTGCTCTTTGCTTGGTTCAATCCAGTTAACTTCTCCATTGCTCTCCTCTAACCAGCTGTTATTGTTTACAGGGAAGTGTTAATGTCGTCGGTATCTGGCAATCAGTTTGCTCTTTATGATGATATTCCTCTGTACTGGGATGCCTGGGATGTGATGCCCTACTACAAAGAGACGAGGTATGCAGAATGAATTTTGTGCACTAGGACTATGTACAATCATCTAATGGATGTCAAATTTTGGCATTTAATGTCTCCAAACAATGATCAAGACAAATTCAAAACTAGTGATCTGGTATGACCTCAACAAAGAGAGTTTCTCTTACCGCCTGATTTGCAGTTTGTCATAACAAATTTTGAAGCAAGCAGTGTAACTTTTTGAATTTCGAATGCTTGAAAAATGCGTTGGATATATTCAAAGCATCCTGAGAATGAACCCTGCTCATTTTGTGCTTGCTTGACTGCATCAGATTCCACCGTAACGCATTTTCCCATGCGATAGCATTTTCACGGGTATGAATGTATCATTTCCTAATTCCTAGTTTGTTTTGTTGTTTGAACTGACGATTCTTCTTGGCAGTTGTCAAACCATTCGTCTTTCATATATATTCAAACGAAGTGTTTCCTCAGTTGAAGATATTGAGGGACCCATCTCGAAATATTCTCTATTAGGCATTTGTCAGTTGTAGAGCTTTGATTCCATTTTTCCATCATATTACTGTCTGCAGCAAACTTTGGGAGCAAAAAGTTGAAAATACGTTAGAGTTACACCCTATAATGTGTAAAATAGTTTTTGTCACTTATTTCAGCTTTTAATGCGCCACCATTTTAAATGGATACATAAATTGAGATTTTTCGTTTAGAGACTCTGTTTCCGTCAGTCTGTATCATAGAGCGTCCTTGTTCTCTATCATCTTCAATCCATGGTGGAAGGCAAACTTACAGAGAGACGGCAGCTGCCTGTTGTAGTTCTGTAGTCCCAAAGCGATGTTTTAATCGGTCTCTGGACGGCATAAAACTGGAGGCACGAATTCAAAATTACCAAATTTAATGAAACTATACTTCTGCACAGCTTGATAAACGATCCAAATTGACTTCAAATTAATCGCTAATTGCCTCAAGGTTGTTATGTAGTTCCATGCTCCCAGTCATACTGTGAAATTTCATAAATGAAGTTTCGAGAAATGGAACATAAAATCAACGCTGTTTGACTTTCTTCCACGATAACCGTTACATACCAAAGAAAAAGCTAAATTTACACGAGGGTCACTAAATAAACCCTATTCTCTGAACAAAACCAGCCAATAATAGCGTCAAAACAAAACACGTGATAAAACTGAACCAATAGAACTCGCTGAAGTAAACAAAGAAAAATAAGAATATTCGTAGCAAAGGATGGTTTTCTACACACATACCTTTGCATATTCTGTGTTGTCATTGTTTTATAAGGATATGAGTAAACACCCAAACGCTTCGGACTCTAGTCACTAATATTTGGCATCTTAGATCTGAGCCAGCATTTTTCCATTCTACGTTGTCAACTGCTTGGATGTAAGATAACCTGATATAAAGGTTGCTTTCATTCATAGGAAACCGCTGCATGAGGCAACTGGCTTTTCTATCGTTGAGAAAGGACCAGTGCGTGCATCTTTCAAGGTATATAAGATCAATTCATCCTGATAAAATATTATCATCTAAATGATAGCCGATGCCTCTTGACTCAGCATAGCTTCGTGTTGTGAGAGGTTTTGTTGCAAAGAATATAGAATTCATGGAATCGTTGATCTCTCGTTTTAGGTCACTCTGAAGATTAGTGAACTCTCATGCATTGAGCAAGTGGTATCCCTTGATGCAGAATCTCCCTATGTAACATTTGACACTACCGTATGTAATGTCGCCTTCTGAATTTTATTGACGGATTGGTTGATTGACTAATTGATTGATTATTGATTATCTGATTGAATGACTAATTGATTAACTGAATGATTGCCTTATTGATGAACTGATTGAATTATCTGGTTGATTCATTGGTTGATTGATTGATTGACTGATTGATTGATTGTTGATTGACTAATTTATTGACTGAGTGATTGACTTATTGATGAACTGGTTTATCTATTGATTAATTGATTGATCGATTAGTTTATTGATTGATTGATTGATTGATTGGCCTATTGATTGACTTATTGATTGACTGATTGATTGACTGATGGACAGGCTGATTGGCTGACTAAATCTTACAGTTTAGAAATTTTTTGAATTTTTTAGATCTCTGGCTAAGGGTTTGACATTGTTTGGGACTTTTTTATCTATAAGGACGCATTTTGCTTCAAGAGAAGTTCTATCTGTTATAACCCACTTTCAAGCTTCGTCCAACCTTCGACATAGCTACAGTCTAAATTAGAGAAGGTGGTCGTAGTGCAAAGTTTGATATTATTTTCAGCTGGCTCGTTGTATGATTGGTCAAAAGAAAGCTCGTATTAATGCGCTGAGGCATGAAGAACTGCTACAAAGGAACACTAACGTCATTGGATACACGTTGAGTAGATCTAAGTCGTGTTTTGACCAGGACACAATGTGGCATCTTCTCTTGCAATTTCGCTCGTTCCATAAGAAACAACGCTAGCCATCGAATCAACGAGAGTTAGAAAGTAGTTTCTTAGTGCTTGATGGAAAGTCCCAACAAAAATATAATTGGCATTGTCACCTCTTCTAGGTTGATTGGAATGAAAACCGAAAATTTCTGCGGGTAGATTTCCCAGTTGATGTTCATTCCCAATATGCAAGCTATGACATTCAGTTTGGGCACGTGAGAAGGCCGACACATGGCAACACGTCATGGGATTGGGCAAAGTACGAGGCAAGAGTCTATTTTGATAATTTTTCATGTGTTGTAAGCTAGCTTAAATTACGGAATCTGTAGCAATGATGATTCTGACGTCATTCTCTCGTCATTCTTTAATTGTTGCAATACGATTCTCACTAAAATATAATTTATACCTAGCTGGCTTGCAGTATCTAACACTCTCAAATATGTAGAAAAGAGGAAGTCAATGTTTCTTCATAGGCATGGAGCTTTGTGTCGGATGCTGATTTATTTCTGGAAAGATGTGAAATTTGGGGCGGGTAATAATGGATGCAATTTTGCTCTGGTGTGATTAAGATGGCGATAATCGATAGCTGTCTTTATGCATCTCCAGCAACGACAACCATGCATCAGAATTATCTTTTCGCTACGCAGTCAAACAAGATAAACTATCGGTAGGCCTTTCAAATAATAAGCGTTGATTTTCTTCAACCGAGCATCGTTTAATTGTGAAGAGATTGTTTGTAGGTATGCGGTCATAAATGGGTCGATTTGTCTGAATTTGATTTCGGTGTTGCCTTGCTCAACGATTGCAAGTACGGATTCTCTGTCACAGGCCATACAATGTCAATATCATTGTAAGTATATTCATCACCACTATTATCATCATCGTCATCATTATAACCATCATCATCACCACCACCATCATCATCACCATCATCATCATCACCACCACCATTATCATCATCATCACCATCATCATCACCACCACCACCATTATCATCATCATCATGATGATCATCATTATCATCACCATGATAATCACCATCATCATCACCACCACCGTTATCATCCTTAACATCCCTTATCATCCTAGTCAATATAATATCGTCAATGTGATGGAGCTATTCAATTGAGTTTATTGTACAAGGACGATATTGTCTGGGGATATTTGAGATGGCTTTCTTTCTTATCATACGGTATAGCATTTTTATATGCCTGAAAGACTGAAGGGCAAGCTTCTAGGTTACTACATGCCTTAAGAAGCTACCAATCAGATCAAATCTTCAACTTTTATTCATTTTGTTTACTCATTCATCCATTCATTTGTCCGTTCATTCACTCCTTCATTCAGTCGCTGTTTTATTGCTGTCCCTTGATACTCCTTCCTGTGCCACTGGCATCATACCTTCACTGTCAGAAGTGTGAATATTGTTTGTGAAACCTACCTTTCTCAATTTCTTCAAGGCTGCGATCACCGAAATCACCTGATGATACTGCTGACATGGGACGTCATTATTTTTCTTATGCAATAATGCCGCACGCAGGTGACCCCCCTGAACTCAAAAGTTTCATTTCTTGATCAGTGCATGGGTTTTGCTGCTGTCTCGTTAAAACAGCAGATTTTGATGTATCTAAAGAGTTGTACGTCAAGAAGGCGAGATTAGCACAAATAGAACCTCATTTTTGGTGAAAAAAAACACTCAAGGCCAATTTCGATTTTTTGAACATGTCATGCGAAAGGAAGCCCTGGAATACCGAATCGTCACTGGAAACGTAGATGAGAAAAGAGCCAGATGTAGACAGCGATTATTTTGTACGAAAGAACTGACAAAGCATGCAGGCAAAAGTGCTATGGAGTTGAGCCAATTTGCTGAAAACAGAGAAGAATTTCATGATGTGACGGTCAATATTAGAGAATGGCTATAATGCTCTTGCGGGCCTTAGCCGCGTAGCCGTAAGATCAGAGATACCCCACGCTTCTAAACAGAACTGAAAATAGGATTTTGATCCCACTAATTTCAACTCTACATCTTATGTTGCCAATGCCAAAAATCATTATTAACTAATCACGTGATCACATTTGTACTTTTCATGATAATAATAATGCTACAATATCATACTGGTAAGGCATCCCTCAGCGACGATAGCCTCGTGCGAATGGATAGTAATAGCTGTGAACAAAAGTTGAAGCGAAGAGTAACAGTACAAGCGATTAGTACCAGTGCAAGCAATTCTCACGTAGCTTATTCCGCCCGGTTTTTGAAGAGAATTTTGGCTTAGCTCAAGTGAGCTACGTATGATTCCAATTACGATTTTCTAATAGGCACTTTTCAATCGGCTGGTGTCATTCAGCAAGCTTACAATTTCAACCACGATCGTTCTATGATAACCAGTTCTGCCTGGAAAGGTGAGTTCTTTATAAATCAGCTTACGGTTTATCTCAATCGAAACTGTAATAGCTTCTTGGCGTGGTTAGTTTGTGTGTTTTTTGAGCGCCGTTTACATATTCAATTTTCAGGTCCTACGGTTCCTATCTTTTTTTTATTCTTTTTCTTATACACATAATCCCACCTAGATGTCAAAGGTAGAAATTTGGACACTGAGAAGCTTTTTGCTTATCGAGCAGTGTCCAGGTCCTTCATCTTGATGTCACTACATATCATCATTCATACGCCTGGAATTACAGAGAGCTGGCGACTCTTCTCACTCTAAGTGAAAGTTTAGCTGGGGTGGGACTCGAACCACTGACCATAGGATCAATGCGCAAGAATCCTACCACTGAGGTATCCGACACCTAATCTAATAATGGCATGTAGATCCAGAAATGCCCTAATAGAATGACACTCCGTGACGTGGCCCCCACGTGTGGGCTGGGCAATACCTTTCACGTAAATCAAGGTAACCTCCCCCCTCTTGAAGGCGTTGCGTGAAGGGTGAATTTTCCCTTACATGTGCAGAATGTCTAGTATTATGAGCATAGAAAAAAACCCTAACATTTATGTCAGGGTCAAACCCAATAGATGATGGCAGGTTTTATATACGAGGCATAATCGTAATGCAGGCTAGCTGACATGATGTCTAGAGCAGTCTACCGTGCCAAAGGTCCAGGGTTTGACACACGCCCTTTCCGTTTCTCGATGCCTGCTAACTTTCTGGCAAGCGGCAACTGAGTACCAGGCGTAGAGGCGGGGGTAGTGCAACCGGAAAAGGCACACTGTTTCACGATACCTTGGTTAAGGATAGTACATCTGCAATATGGCTCTCGCCGATGCTGTTTCGGTTATGGGGCTCAACTTTTCCAAAACCGTAATGCTCTGACTTACTGTTGTTATAATACTTTCTAGATGTAAAGATGCAGTCTGTGTTCCAAGTCTCTTCTTCCGCTGTAATTATCGAAGCCATTAAAAAGGTTTGTTATTTTTTAGATGTCACAGTTCCTTCTCAATTATTTTAACTTTTACGTTCCTTGTGTACTTACTACGGCCCAGTCAGTCTAACAATCACAGTAAGCAACATACAGGTAATTTTTTGTGCGTTCTCCTTGCGAAAGGCTAAATCATAGGATCTTTACAATATGGGCCCTTCATACTGATATAGTGTTATTTTAACTCGTGCTTCCATATTCTCCATCTTCGTGCTAGGCAGAGCATGTGGGAAATTCGATCATCTTAAGACTCTATGAAGCGTTTGGAGGGAAAGCCACCACCACTTTGACTTCAAGTTTCAACGTTTGCAATGTTGCAAGGTAAGCTGAAATAAAAAAAGCCTTACTCTTACCTTTGTATCCTCCAATACTGTTTAGCTGTATATGAATCTAAAATGGCCTTTAATAGATTAAGCTATTTCCCTTCTTGCCAATCTAAAAAGAAGCCTGCTCACCAAGAATCAATAAACCCACCTCTTCATTCCTTTGCCTCTATGTCAAATTGAATGCGGGTGCTATTTGCTCTCGAGCACGTAAATGGCATCCAGAAACATGCATGAGTGTATGAAGGAGCTCGTAACCTTCACGAGAGTAAACGCGTTCTTTGATCACTGCAACAAGAAATTACTTCTGCTGCGTCGCATGCTTGATCTCGAGCGTAACAAAAACTAGAGGCAGAGCTCTTGAATTTTTTCCTGGGGAAGTGAACTTTATTGAGGCCGTTCCCTGTCGCCTTCCTAACCAATGGTGCTTTTATTGTGACATGTGTAGGATTCAACTCACAAGCCCTGTGTTATGAGTCCGCACGCTTAACTAAGACCCCATGGAATTACCGCTATTCCCTTATATAAGTATAGCAAATGTGTTAAAATTCCATGATGATGGCAGGAATGATGGCGTTCTCATAGTACTCATGATTTACCTCATTAGGGTTTGTATGCCGAGACCTTTTTGCGCTGAAGAATTTTCAGTCCAAAGCCGGCCTAGTACCTCTGCACTTATGATGAAATCACTGAAGATCAGTTGATTTGGTTTTTGTGCAGCAGTCCTTATCGACTGTTTCAAAAAAGGCTGTCAGCTAAAATTCTTGCAGTGTTTGTAGTTTAGCACAATAGTTTCTCTATCGTTGGTCGAGTAGATTAACGTTGGCAATGTCTCGTGTGCGCTACAGCTAACAGTAGCACTCGCTTGTGGATGAACGAACAATAACATCGCCACTGTCCACGTATCTGCATCCTGTTTTGAATAATACAGAATCTTTGGTTTCTCAGATGCGACATGCTGGAAAAGTTGCAGCCTGGAGGGCAATTATCTTGGGACAAAGAGAATGGCTGTGAGCTTTCATTGCATGCTTTTGAGATAGTGACATTATTGATAAACATAGGTTGATAAAGTTTCGTGCTCTATAAGATTTTCAGTTTGGATGTATTTTGCCAGTGGTTTCTGTATATCCAGTAGGATGTACACGATTTATTAAGATATTTAGATATCTTTGTGGGAAGACATACGTCTAGTAACTTGAGTTAAAACCTTCGAATAAATTGATATCCGTTTTCTATGATTTCCTGCTACTTAAACCCATGAAAGAGCTTGGGCATTCTCTAAGCATTCTATATACTGTTGAATATCCCTAGTCGACGGAAATGCAGAAAAAAGATTGCTTCCTAGTGCTAGAGAAACCAATCGATTTGATTGTATTATTTGAATAGTGAAAAATGCGTCAAAAAGCCACATATACTTGCCGTGAATGGGCCTAGAAAAGCTGATGACAAAGTACCAGAAACCCCTATTATATTTATGGCTGGCTGGATATGTTAAGTGCCTGCAATAAAATGAAATTCCTCTGCCATCGCTTTTTCGAATGCACCTTCTCGCTGGCATGTTCTTTGCCATAATATCTCCTTCAGCAAATGACAGCCAAATGATCGACGCAGCTTTCTGATTCCCTTCTGTAGCAATGCGGGAAGCTAGTGACGCTGCTGAAATCTCCATAAAATCTTTAATGATTACATGATAACAAGGTTTTAATCAAAGAATCAATGCGGCAATCAGAAGTAACTCCAATTGAGCTGGCCTGATGGAACGAGTAATGAAAGTTCGAGTGTTTGATGAAACTGCATGTGGAAGTCGGGATATGTAATTACAAGATGCTTTATATCTAGTATCAATGAAGAAGTTTTACAAAGGGAACATTTAAGCTTTTCCTAAGCAAGCACATTTCAACTACGATTCATTAATGACATTACAATTAGATGGATGGATGGCGAATCAGACGCATATAATGCAGAAGTTCAAGCTAGTACAATAGAATGTAAGGAATTTCCATCGACACCATAAATGAGGGGGGGGGGTTAATGTATAGAATCTGAAAAAAGAAACGGAGTAAATTTGTGGCAAAACTCCACTAGAATTAGAATGAAGATTCAGTATATTTTTTAGTGAGTTATGTTAGCGAAATGCCATGGTGGGCTATACAACGCCCCAACAATTGAAGAAAGAAGGCGAAAGGTGAAGACGAGAGAAAGATCATATCAAGTTTATTGATCTTAGATTTGAAAGATGGCAAGTTGTAAGATTCAGGGAACCAAGAAGGCAAGATGTTCCCTAAATTGCAAGTACAGATACAGGTGAAAAATGAATATATAAATTTGTGAGTGTAGTTGTAGGGATATAAACATTGATATATGGATATGAATTTAGATATACGTATAAAAACGCAGGAACAAAAATTTTGGCTATATAAATATAGGTTTATAGATATCGCCATATTAACACTGGCATACAAATATAGGTAAAGGTACAAAAAGTTATCAAGTAAAGGATCCTTCCGTCATTTTGGTAAATGGCGCGGCGCCCATGTCTGTTTCTACGGCCCTTAGGCCACCCACAGAGTTACAAGCACAGTGAATTTTACAGTCTGGGGCTGGCCACCTGGTGGTTGTGTGTAGCTTCCACATTCTTTTCCAAAATGCTGACTGGTAAGCAGGGAACAAGCATATAACATTTTGAAATTTTTGGTGTGACCCTGACCTACTACATACGAAGCTAGCGGAAGAACGAGCAATCTACCAGTAGACCGCGGACGGACAGGTACACTTACATATGACTGCTTAAGTTGATGTGCGAATCAATGAGATCAATTCAAAGGAAATAAAGATAAAAAAGGTGAGTTTTAATTCCATTTCTGTGAAAGACCACCCGGGTCCTGGGTGCCGGACAGTAATACTCTTTGGATATTGTTCGAAATAGTGACAGGTATTTTGATACTCAAATATTTTAATGTTCAAAGCTACCCAGAGGATAGGAAAGACTTTCTCACATTAAGACATGCCGTAGAACAAACTGGAGCAAATGCACCCTTAGCCAATGTCCATTGTTCTAAATCTTATAGCTAACCTTCCCCATATCTGGAATCTTTGTAGTAGGCCACTATAAAATTATATTCAAAAGTAATGAAGTAACAACTACACATATTGGTCATCCCCTCGGTCTCTGTACCAGTTCCCTAGCTCTGCCATCCCTCGTGGCTAAAACTTTACCTGCCATTCCATGCCAAATATTTATCTGACTGTTTTCTCGTAACAACCAGGAGAGCTAGGTAAAAGGGTCCAGTCCATCACCATCTCGCTGTGATTTGCTGAAAGCTGATGGCACGAATCTGCAAAACTGAGAAAGGCTGATACTGTATAAATGCAGAGTAAATGTTGGTTCTGAAAACAAAGCTTTTAAGATGGAAAGATTGGCGTTTGGCGGGCGAAGTTCAAGAGATAAAGACTGATTGAGAGTAAATTGCAAGTTCTCCAGCATACAGTGAACGCTTAATTTACGTGCATTCGCAAAATGTCGTCTTTAGCGAAGACAAACTCGTGACTATGACTGTAGTCGCCTGCTGATTGAATGTAGATTTATGGCTGTTTTGCAACCATGCCTTTACAGACGTGCACGCCTTTGGCAGAATCCCTCAAAAGCGGCGCATTGTTTGAATCTACAATCGATCATGTCATATCAATGTCAATCAATGTCAATCTGTAAGATCCCGGAGAACTCTGATCATCTTTTTAAGTAGACTGGTGGGGCAAAATTTGTTTCGAGTGGGAATTTTACTTGGATGTTCAAGGTTGAGAAAAGCCATGAGTACAGACTCAAATGGCTTTTCTCAACCTTGAACATCCAAGTAAAATTCCCACTCGAAACAAATTTTGCCCCACCAGTCTACTTAAAAAGATGATCAGAGTTCTCCGGGATCCTACAGATTCTACTTTCCGTTGAATTCAAAGAAAAGTGCAGAAGATTCCAGTCAAGCTCAAGTCTGAGGCAAACCTAATCGATCACTCAGATTCTTCAATTAACCTAGAATTGAAAAAATAAGTTTTCAAATGTGCTACCGAAATTTGCAGAACGATTTATGCGCTTCATAAACAATATAATTAAAGCAACGATAAAATCTGCAAAACCAAATCAGCTTTTGAGCGACACGAACAAACAATCAATAAATCCACCAGCTGTTTCCATGGACTATGTTTGCAAACATGTGAAAAATCATTTCTTTCATAGAACTTTCCTGAAAACGTGATTGCATTAGTTCTCGTTTGTGCACAACCATACCATTACTGGTCAGTGCAACATTTGAATCATTTATCAGCATCGTACTTACCAAAGATCTGTTGGAAAAGATGAAATTAGGAAGAGTTAGGTTCTAACGTAGGCAATGCTTCAAATACTTCTGTTATACTGCATTTCTGCACCAGAGTTTTTCATCTACATGTGCTTGTAAAAAAAATTGGGCTGTTAAAATATTGACGCACTACCCTGGCCAATGTTCTAGCTGGAAAATTGTGTCAAAAAGCGGCCCAAGTTAAGGGATGACAATCATGCTCCTGCAGCAGTCCTAATAATAATAATAATATACAAACATTTTAACTGGATAAACATTTAAACTACTTAAAGCTGCATAAACACGCGTCCAGTAAAGAAAAATTAAAGATAAAGGAAGAAGTTATTTAATATTTACAGTTATGTTGAAAGAAAATTAATTGTAGTGGTTATGTAGAAAGCTGATTATTCCGGCAATTATTGCAAGCAACTAGCAACTGGCAAAGCATACTATATGCTACCCTTATCAGAAATGTGAGGTAGGGCTCTGAAGTATAGGATTTTCTAGGAAACTTTATCATACAGGTTTTGAATGAACAACCTCAGCATCACAATTCTTCCTGCTTAACTACTAAACCAAACCATAGCAAAATTAAAATACCAGGAAATATAAGGCACTGGGGCAAAAAGAAGGGTTTTACTAGCTACAAGAGAAACAAAACTTTTATATCTTCCAAAAATGTATTTAAATTCTCTACTTACCTGAGAAAATTCAGAGGACAAACCTTTGTTTTCCAGAGTGCTTTACAAACAGTGCTGTTGTCCAGAGGTACAGAATAGCAGTATCAAATTAGTCTTGCTCCAGGGCTTTAGTCTGTCGAACCGTCTCTACTTCCCATAACATAATTGTGCGACTTAGCGAATTCTAATTATACATTTTTTGCATGCTTCAAGATACAATCTGTTTTCCCGGCAAAAACAATGAGATGCACACAGAATGTATCGGGCTTGGCTCCTTGGGAGTTTTGCCTTGGTTAAAGCGATGCACGAAATATCATAATTGAAGAAAATTGCACTCTGAGCTGGCAAAATGAAGGTGTATTCACTTCTCATGCACAAAACATTCAGGTTAGGAAATAATTTGCATACTTTTATATTGCACGCTATCGTACCGTCTACGAAGACAGCTTTATGGCAATAACTATAAAGGCACACCAGCTTTAAAACTTTGCTGCTTTCCCCAACGAACATTTCGCGAGCACAGAAGTAAGTGAAACGAGCAGTGAACCACCAAAATTTCCCTACAAGCTGCATGTATCTTCTCTTGTCACTCGGGGCCAATATTTTATACGAGGAACTCGTTCTGGATTAGACTGTAACTCTAATTCACCTACGAAAGGATTGGTTCTTCCCATATCCAAGAGACATTATATACAGCAGAAGCATAAACATACACTTTCATTCCAATAGCAGTAAAAGATACAATAACGGGAACTCAACTTGGTATGCATATCTCCAATAAGAAAGCAAAATCAAAAGCTAACTGCATAAATCACATACAACTGTTTGTGAGGTAAAGTTGTTCTTAAATGCACATCATCTGTTTTCACTGGAATTGAACAATGTTCCTGACCGTAATATATATGTAAAGGATGCTATGAAGTCTATAGCTTGCAATGTTTTTAACCATTTTCTCCACAAACAATGTGATATTTGATACTGGAATCAACTTAAAAGTTTCATGATACATAGCGATACCCATCACCATAAAAACATAGCATAATTCCAGAGGAACAATCTGAAATGTCTTCCAATTCTAGATACAATTATCAACCACTTCCGCGAACAAGAATAATAACAAGGTGATCCTCTTTAGATGGCTCGGGCCCAAGACTTGGCGCAACTTTCAATAACTGCTGATGTGAATAATCGCAAGGAGGAAATGCATGTAAAATACCACCATCATCTTTCAAGGGGCCACTCGTATCGCTATTTGGCAAAGGAATCACACCGGCTGCTTGCTTTTGTTTCAAATAAACAACAAGACTACGCAATGGTCTTTGCTGAAAATTTTCATCAAGATCTAGGTCTTCTGAACCGGTCTGAGAAATAGGTAGCGCCAATAAAATACAATGCCCGCTCACGCCTGCTGTTGTAACACGCCGAGTTACTTCCTCCAGTTTTGGCTGATCTAAACGCAAACGTTGACTTATACTGAGAATCTTTCCTTGCCCTACTGCACGTAGCAACGAGTCTGCTAGCTCTGGGTTACCTCCGATAAGATGCATCCGCAATGGAAAACAGCTTGTTTTCAATGCAAAGGCACCTCTCCAGGCCACAGCAAACCTTTTCGCGACATCAACAATGCCTTCTATCTTGCTGTTTATTTCGGATCCATTTTCTGGTCTACTTGCGTTCTCCTCATTTTGCGCTTCTTCACTTGCAACTGCAACTTTCTCTGATTCTTCACTCTCTATGGTGTCTTTCTTTGCATTTGTTTGCTCCTTTTCATTTGAACTAGAATGATTCCGTTTGCTCCTTTGAGGAGATGGAGACAACTTTGCAACATGCTCCTTTTTCCTATCTGGAGAATAACTGCGTCCTCGCAGACTTGCAGGGCTGTGTTTGGAGTGGCTTCTGTAGCTTCCACTGCGTCTCACATTACGAGGCTGGGCATCACTTAAAGGGCTACGGCTACGTCCACGTCTCCTAATGGGTCTCTCGGGCTCAGGAGAACGAATTTCATGACTAGGATGAAATTCTCTTTCACCTGGGTGCCCTCCTCTTCCTAGTCTTTCTCTAAATGGACCGTTTTTTGGGTCAATCCATTTCCTTTCCCCTCTGGGAGGGTAATCCCTATCATCAGCATATTTTCTAATACCTCTATCTTCCCAATTATTTCTACCTCTCCCTCTTCCTGAGTTTCTCTCAAATGGCACATCACGTCTTTCAAAATCATTGAAATGATCAAACTCTATTGCGGTTCTTCCTTTATCAGCAGTTGCAAAATCAATTTTTAATCTTCTGCTTGGACCTCCGAGTGGATAGCCATGCATATCTCTTGCTGCAACTCGTGCTGCATCTAGACTGTCATACAAAATATAGGCAAAATTATTTCCTTTTGGAAAATCGATAAATTTTATAGCCCCAAATCGATCAAACTCTCTAGTCAGCTCATCAATGCTCGTCCATGGCCCTAAACCACCGACCCATAGGCGTGTTGTAGGCATATTTCGTCCATATCCAATCTTGCAAGCATTGCGACCGATATACTGACCGTCCATAATTGCTTTGGCTCTAGCTGCATTATCAATATCAAGAAACTTGACAAATGCATAAGTATTTCCATGTGGATGCGTTGGCCTTTTAATTTCAACGTCTTCAATATGCCCATATGCTTCAAATAACCGTTGTAATTCCTGAGGGGTAACCGACTGTTCCAAGTTGCCAACAAACAAAGTGCGACTAGCTTTAGGATCGTCTTCGACAGGAATACCACCTCCTTCACGATAATCATCATAGGGGTACCTTCTCGGGGCATCACGGAATTCATTTCGTTCCCGAGCTCGGTAAATTTTCCCGTCATCGTATGGCTGTTCTCTTATGAAGTCTTCTTTCGGTGGGTACGATCGTCCACCACTCTTTGAAATGTTTCGTCTCGGAGAAACAGACGTGTATCCTTCTGGACTATATCCACGCTCCGAACCCCTATCGTATTCGCTTTCATAATCTATATGCAGTTGTCTATTGAACACAATAAATTTCCCCCGACGTTCATGATACTGTTTCACTTTAATGGTATCGTCTGGATTTCGATAAGAAATTGCTGCTATCCTTCCATCGCCACGGCCTCGCAGGTAAATAGAAACATGACCGAACTTCTTGAACTCGTGAAATAAACCGTCTTTCACAACTTGATCGCTGGCATGCAAGGGAAGGTTCGAAACTATTAGCTGATCTCTTGCATCATTCTTGCTTCCATATGATTTATAGCTGCCATGAGGGTAAGGATCTACACCATAAGTCATGTCTTTATTGCTTTCGTATCTCCTTTTTTTCGTCCTAAGAGCGTCTGGTTGTCTGCTGTACGAGCTCCTACCTGAGCTGTAATAGTAGTCCGTTTCTGGTGATGACATAACAGTTACGAAGCATCAAGCGCCAGGTAACAAGGATAATACTTTGACGTCGAAGCAGGGTGTAGTAGGCTTTCTCTTTCAAGGTAGGCGAGTTTTTGTCAGAAGTAAACGCGACACACCAGAGCGTTGAATTTGATCCAATATGGCGGCTTATTAAATGTGCGCAGAATCAAGAGCGTGTTGTTACGCTAGGAGAATTTACAGAATGATCAACAAAAAAGTTCCCGTATGCTATAAATGTTTGGAAAAAAGAGAGATTATTATTTCGGGCAGACAGTAAATAAACCGAGGAAGAAAAAGCAAATATGGGGTTTTGAATAGGTATAGCTGCTCAATTTCACATCTTTGCTGCGTCCCATTTACCACTATGTGAACAGATAGAAGGCAATTGTGAGTAAAGATAGCATCATGTGATTGAATGAAATGCCAACTACCTCTCTAAACTGCAATGCCAATATGAAATTATCTCTTGTTTAATCAAAATCAGCAGGTTGCCATTGCCAGAAACTAGCAATATTATCTTGAATACTTTGCTGAAGCCGGACGTGGAGTCGGTCCATGATTTTTTTAGCATTTTACGTACTGTAGTACTGCCGAATTCCAAATGCTACATGCCCACGACACAAGATTTAAAAGTGAATTATCTTATTTATAATGTGGTTGATACTTCATAACAACTCTGTGAATGAATTATTCTATAGGGAAGACATAGATAAATGAAGCCAAAAAAGAGTAGAAAAAGCTTTTCAATCACTCTGAATGAAGCATACGCAATTAAATGATGTTCTTGGTGAACGCCAGATGATCTTATGTTTTTCTTCACCAAGAACGATCCCGCATTTGAGCATTAATGGTTGGGTTTCTTTTTAACCTAAGTACTGCATACATGTAAAAAATTGTAGAGTACATGTGCCCTCATTCTGTGACTCAGCTTTCTCGAGTGACTACATAGTTTTGTATATTGTATGTATAGTTTTGCTCATAGTTTTCATATCATTTGAACTGTGTTACTTCTTTTCAAAGCAGAAGCGAAAGCCACGTACGGAAAACCAACCTAAATTATATCAACATGTAATATTTAAAGCAAGAATAACATGCAAGCAGTTTTCAAGCAAAGAATGTACCTCAAGTATGTAGAAGAAATAATTGGAGGTAAGATGAGTTATGATAAATGTTTCTGAATCGCAAGGCGTGACGGCAAAAAAATGCCTACCTGCATGGAATTAGCGAATGTAGATAAGAACATATTCTTAAAGCTGCGAACTTCTTAATTCGGCTTTCTTTAAGGAGTTGGTGCAATTGAAAGAAATCGTATACTCTGCATTGTGAAGAACTGTTTCTCGACAAATCACTCTCATATTAAACGGAGAGGAGCGTGCAGAATGCAAAATGCTCCGTGGCTCTTTATCGAGCCATTCTACCTCTTCCGTGACCTAAGCGATGACAGATAATGATTCCAGGTTCAAAGAAGATATGACAATAATCTTTTGGTTAAAAAATTTCTTGATGGATATCTTCTTTGCAAAAAATGTTTTTTGCGAATTGATCTTTAATGAAAGCTTCTCTTCTTTAACCCTGTTACTCCGGTTTTTTTGCAAGGATTAGCGAGTGCAGGAGCGAAAAAAGAAGAAGCTTACCTTCATTGTGGAACAAAAAGCTTGCCTGCATATGCAATATTACAATAAATGATGGAATATCATATGTATCCAACCAGGCGTGGTCAAAAAAAATTGACGAAAAATGAAATGCGTGATAAATGGAAGTCATCAGATCTATAGCTTTTGGCCCTTGCAGTTGAATCAGGACCTTAGACTACAGTATTTACAACGGAAATTTCAACCAAAGAAATAATTTGTACAAGATATTATGGCATCTTTAGCGAGGAAGGGCAATCAGTCACTGACTATGATCCCCATCTACTAAGTCAGAAATGTGAAATGAAGTAGACTGAGGCGCTTCTTGGGCATTGTTAAATGAAGAAAGCAGAGACATATCCCTACTACCACCCTACTACTGAAACGAAAGAAGGGAATAAGATAGAACGATACAGCCAAACTAAACATGATACAGTGTAGTATTGACGTAAGAGACATTCCCAAGTAATCGGGTCATTTTCCCATTATCACGTTGGATAAGAAAGCATTCTTCATCGTAAGCAGATCCCGTTTAGAATTTTCATGAATATTTAGTACCGTACAGAACTGCCATTGCTCTTCTGTTGCTAAAGCAACGTCCAACGCTCATTCTCCTATCGAGGCAAATCCAAGATGGAGGAATCGCCAGCAGCAACTTTGTCAATCTTATCTGCTCCTGAAGCGGAGAAGTGTATAGAGTCTCTTGAGATTATCCCGTTCAAAAACATCGGAGATTCTAGGTAAAAGTGTGAAGTTTTATTAGCATGGACCTTATTCATGAATGTTTAGGTGGTAGCTAGCTCATGGCTGCAAGGCCTAACCTCAGTGACAGTAAGGAATAATGTGGTATATTTTTAACGGCAATACGTATGATAATTTTTCAGATGGAGAACACAGCATGAATATATTGAAAAATTAAACATGCAGGTATTTAATATATTACGAAAGTCGCCTATCTTTATTTAAATTTCTTTCTGTTGTCCTGTTTCATCAACCATATTAACAGTAAAGCATGAACAAATGCTTCGTTTTAAGCCCCAACCTATAGAAGGTACATACCCTTTAACTCTCCTTTCCCAACATATTACCACCCTTTACTAATATAACCTATGTTTTCCTCTCAACATTGTCCTTACAGAGTCTTAGTCATTCTCCTTTCTCTCCCTGACCACCACTCTTGTGCCCTCTATTCCGCATAGTAACCCTCCCTCCAAGAGATGTGTCCCCACCAGTTTGGCCACATCAGTATTAGCCTTCTATTCAGCTCAGCTGCTCCCATTGTCTCCTGTGACACTTGGTTCCGCGCTCCAACCAATCTTGCTGTAAGGCAAGCGCATCAGTTTGGCATGATTGGAAAGTTCCTCACAATGACATATCACTATCTTATATTTGTGTTCTTATGTTAAACTACCAATTCGCTTTCATGGCAAAATAAAGAATTTTGTGACTCTAAGCGAATTTCTGGCCATTTTTGCATTTGCAATATTTTGTGAAAGGTTGTTGTTATCAATTTTTCACTGCCTAATGAATTGTACCAGAACACTACAAAAGAATATAGAGACACAATCACTCTCTGAATTAGATTTTGCCACAATGTATGCACCTTGTGATACTGTACAGAGCATTTTAGATTAGATTCAAATGGCACAGCTACGATTTGGCCCATACATTACCATGTGAGCCACTGCATGGACAAAGTACTTTTAAAAGCGTGTTTGCCACATACTCTATAGAATTATACTTTAGATTGATAGATATCTCAATCATTTATCACTTAATTGATGACCCTTTGAGCCTAATCGAGTGCCTAAATTTTATTTAGAGGGGGAAGAGTTGCCAATTTCTTATTCCAAACTTAGGCATTGAAGAGTTTGACCACATCAAGTAGACAGCCTAGGATTCTGCTAGTTAAACATGGCTTCTCATTGGTCTAAGACCTAGCTGAGGATACCAGGTGGAATATTATTGGTTGGAAGAAAAACATTTTAGTTTGCAGCTGCCATTGAAGGTGTCATTGGTCATCACTTGCAACTAAGGAAGATGACCAGTTGAAGTTTCCCTTGTTGCTTTTGAAATATTAGTTGATGGATGTTTGGATAAGTATGAATCCAAAGTGTCTGAAAGGAGAGACGGAGAGACTTGGTTCAATGAAAATTTCCTTCCATTAATCAAGTACAAGTGTTTTTCGGTAATAATTGCTTCTTTTCAAGGCAATTGTCAATGCATCCACAAATACAGATGAATTTATACCTGAAGCATTTGTTTCTCATGATAAGGTGATGATTCTTTTTAAAATTGTAGCAGCATTTTTGCTGTCTTCAAGCTATAGGTGGAATCACTTTTCATTGAAATTATCTTAGTTTAATGCAAAGCAATGATCAAACTAAGAAATGACCTGAAAAAGCCATTTCATAGCAGCCATTGTCAATGACACTCCCTATTTGATACTTGTTTCTCCAAGAACAGAGATTTCCTGTATCTATTTTCAATACTCAAGCTAGTCCTCTTCTTATAAGGGTACATAATAAGTTTGGTTTTTTTTCCCTATACTTCATCTTGAAATCTGTCATCTTGAAGTCTTGCACCTTCACGTAAATGCATATAAGCTCACACCTTCAGATAATGAGTGTAAAAAATTTATGTTTCCTTTACCAATTATCTGCTGTTATATATCATAAAATTCTATCTTGCCTGGTTCTGTGTTTTTAGTCCTATCTGTGTTTATAATCTTTATCTAATTCATATTAAATTGATTCCATGAAGTTGAATCATATTTCCATACTTTTAGATAATTAGAAGTGATCAAGAACATCACTGAGATGATTTCATTAAAGAACTGTCATCATTTTGATGTCCTATTTTACTCATTTGATAACAAAAAAATATAGCCTTACAAAATATTTGAACCAAAGGAAATCCATTCCTATAGTTTTTTCTATGACACTGTAAAATATCTTATGGAAAGCAAAATTCTATTTTTTCTTTCTTTCCTTTCTAGGTTTATGCTCTTATACACGAATTACTTTCAACAGAACTATGGCAAAATAAAGTCTTTCCTTTTTTGCTGCAAATGGATATTGGATCAAATTCATCTTTGCCAATTTATATAGTGGTACGAGACAGATATGATTGTTTTATTAATAACTACAAAATTTTATATAGTATCATTTTTTAGTATCTAATCAACTACTTTATAGTCTTTAAAGTAGGTTGTCTGTAATGATTTATCTACTGAGAGAAAATTTCTTTACAACGGAGCCAATTTTTTATATAGAATGAGAATCTAGCTTCAAATTTTGAAAAAGGAAGTAATTTATAGAAAATTTTAAGTGCCAATGATACAGAATAGCAGTTTGTTCCAATATCTTGTTAAAATGCGATTTGGATTGCAAGCTGCAAAGTAGTGAGGTTAGTTCACCAGGTAATTGATTCCAGATTTGCATGAATCTGGTTTTGAAGGTTAATTGCTTTGTTGGTTTATTATACGCTCAACATGTAACTTCTTGTTTCTGCCTGATGCTGTTATGGAAGTTCCAAAATATTCCACAATAAGATTCAGTAAGTATTTCTAAATTGATGATTCACATCAAAGAGAGTCAAGTGGATGATCTGAATAACCACCCTGCTTTGTTTTATTGCATGATGAAGTTCCTCTTAATATTTTTGATGTATCTGCATATCATATATCATAAGCGTAGAGCCCAAATAGACAACAAATAGCAACTAGTCTTTGTCACCTATGCTGCAATTGATTGGTGCAAGACCCACTGCATAAGACTGAAGTTAATCGTTTGTTTCAGTTATGAAACTTTTCATCATCAAATTTCTTTCAGTTTTTTCATGAAGTGACAGTGCTCAGTCTCCTTGAGACGCTTCTATACCATAAGGTAAGCAACTAGCCATTTAGCCAAAAAGTGCTGCTGACATATATATATAGTCAGACTATAGATTTGTATTTGTTAGTATTCATAGCAAAATACTCCAATGAAATGCAAATGTGCATTGATAACCAGAGAGCAATTGCTGTTTGTGCCATTGACATGCAGACAAGATAAACAACTATTTTCCTGGCTATTAAGTGCTCACAGGTGCCCAATTTGAAGAGCAGTAAGGCCATTGCAAGAGCTTTGAATGATAGCACTACTTAATACATCAACCTGCAAGTTATGTTCTCAAGAAAAATTATGGTTGGTTTTTATCTATTTGATTCTAACACCCATGGTCTCAAATGTGCATGTCATTATGCCACCATTTGGCAAATCTGAAGTTATAAGAAGCTAAAGGTGAAGTTTGAGGAAATAGCCTTTGGAAGAGTTATAAGACTTGCAAGTAAAATCATATTAGCAGCTATCTCCATTTCATTTTGTTCCAGCTTTAATATCTTTCTTTTGAAGAGCATTATCTGAAGGTATATTCTAAGCATAGTTGGGCCCCATACTCGAAATGAACGTCAGGTAGCATCTAGTAAAGAGGTACAATCCTAAGTCACGGATTTTAAAATTAGAATGGTCAGTTCCTTTCACCGTCGCACTTTTGCCGGAAAGGCTATGGTGGCCTATACAAAGCCCCAACAAAGGGAGAAAGAAGAAAGCGAAAAGCTAAGAGGAGAGAGTGATCAGATCAAGTTTATTGATCTTAGATTTGAAAGATGGCAGGCTGAAAGAATCAGGAAAGCAAGAAGAAGGCAAGAGGTTCCACAAATTGTATGTTCTTGGGATGAATGATGATTTGTGAGATAGAGTTCGTGAAGTAGGCAGTGAAACTAGGAAAGGGTGTGAACTTTGCACCACCCGCTCATTTACTGCTTGAGGGGTAGAGCGCATCCAGAAACGGGAAGGAATGGACCCATTGCTCTGGACCTCCAACACTACAAAACTGTGCTTTAATCACTGTGCCAGCTGCATAAACGGTATCGGTGAATTGGAGAAACACATAGCTTTGATTGCCTTTTAGAGGTGACCCTTTTGTACAAGTATCCATTGATATGGATCCTTATACGTACTATCATGAATTGTTTTGGTTTTTACGTAGGAGCCATGCGAGTATGCTGGAGAAGCTGTCATAGACCTTGTAGATTATTGCGCACGCAAAATAACTCAAATAATTATCAGGTAATCGACCTTTCAACTGTAGATATGTACGGCATTGAAGCTCATACAAAAAAGTTTGTAAATATTTGTCATTATTTGGCACCTTGTTGTCCGTGAATGAGGTTTAGTTACATGTCTTTATATCTTTGCCGTAGCCTTTGCAAGGGATTTTCATTACGGGGGTAAAATCACGAAGATACACCGATTTCAGAAGAGGTCACACAAGAATATTTTTCTGCCACCACGCAATAGTTCATTCGGGAAACAAATTTCAAATAAATAGTGATTCATAGTGGCTAAACAGTTTATTTTCTTCATCCTCTCCCTCCGATACTTCGTCATTTTACATAAGAAAGACTTACGATGGGCCCTCAACTGCGGGGGCATTTTAACCTCGCTACTTAGAGAAGCATTGGGCCTGCAAGGGAAAATTCTCCCGTATTCGCAATGCTAAAAAATTCTATGACCTTTACGCTTTCGATGGTGATCCGCTGCTTTAAATAACGTAGTGCTGTTGCCACATTTTTTGCTATCGATTGATTGTTTCTGATCGTGAGATTCTTGTTCGCATCCTCCTTCTGTTAGTCCTTTACTCGGTACTTTACAGATCCCTCCTAGAGAGTGTGATGCGTCATCTATATTCTTAAATATTCTCTCATCTCTTTGTATTATCTCAGGGAGCAGCCTCTAGATGATCGAAATTTCTTTTTTATAGGGCAGAAAAGGACGGAAGTGTCGAACCTTGTACTGATGCATCATTGATGCTAAATAGCACTGTTAAAGAGGCAAGTTTTGAAACCAATATCATTTCACTCATTTCACCGAACACATGCCATTGCTGTCATCTCATGTAGCAAAGTTTCTTCAAGTATGCAAAAAATCAATGTTTCCTATGAAGAAACAATTTCTATGGATGCGTAGAAAAGGCTTCCTCTAGTTTACGTGAAATTGAAGGATCTTGCATAAGATTTGAGCAGTTTGAGCATAAAATTTTGGCTGAAGTTTCAGTAATTGATAGAATATTAAGCATTTGTTAACAAATTTGAATTCAAATAAAAGGACTGCTGGTCGTTTTGTCCAATCAACACGATTTTCAGGTCCGTAGCATCTTTTCTCAACTCGAGTAAAATATGTGTGCTTCCAATGCTAGGATGATATTTTGATTCTTCCCATTGGAAAAACAGTTTCATCATACTGAAATATTTTCGCCGCACACTCGTATAATAATTCATCATAGTCGTTCTTGTCCATTGTCCCAAGTTTAATTCTCTGATGCCTATCGGACGAAAGGATGATATTACGTTTTCAATTTTCTCTACAACATTGAAGTTTTATGCAAGAAAGGGCACCTTACGATATATCTTTTTAGCTCGTTTGCTGTCTCGATTGCGACCAATGCCAAGTCTTTAATGCATTTTAGGAACTAAAGAATCAATGTGATGGTATTGGTGTCGACCTTAGTTTGAAAGCGCTGTCACTTTTGAGGTACATAACAGATCACCAAGAAAGGTAGGCATTGATGGTATTTCTCTCGTGCATTAGCCATGAGTTTTGCTTGCGAAAGATGTCCCTTTTCATCATAGGGCTTTTAGCAACTTGTCTAGACAGAACTCTGCAGTTGTTATATGTTATACTTGTTACCAATGGTCAATAGGATTGTTTTGATACTCCAACAGTTTAGACTCACAGGCAGAGATATGACTCAATCCGGAAACCGAACATGATATAAGATTGATAAAGATGCAAAGTCATGATACTTCTATACAAAGGAGTCTTGTTTCTAGGTTACATGACTAGTACAGCAGTTTGAGATACTTTGCATTTGAGCCAAATGCTATGGCAATGCTCAGTATTGGCGTTGAAGTCAAAAGTACTTTGTTCCTATTCTAATTCAGAGAAATGTTTGCTGCAATAATTCGGTCATCTTAATTCTGTTATTGCAAGCCTCTTTTACGGACTTGGAGAACTGTTAAAGGATGCTCTTAGAACATAAATTTCCTTTTCTCAATTCTTATATGCATCGTTTATTCGGAACCATTTTGAATAAGGAGTAATCGTTTAAGACCTTTCACTGTCTTCCTGGCAAACAATTGCATATTTCATCGCGCTTAGGTCACACCGATACCCAGAAAGGAAATGTATTTACAAGCATCTACTTGAATACCGTGGTGCCGTGGTGAAGTTGTTCAGCCTGCGGACTCATAAAACAGGCATTGTGAATTCGAATGCTACACGTGTCGCAATAAAAACGCCATTGGCGAGGGCAACGGGTAACCACCTCATAAAATCTACATCCCTAGAAAAACTCAGAGTGCTGTCTATGGTTCTTCTACGCTTGAAATAGAGTATGCAACTCTTTTTTTGCTGGAATATATGTCTTTTGCCATTCAGAGTTTCTTCATGTTCTTATCTGTTGTTCAAAACTCTGGCTTTATCTTTTAAGAGTAACATTGGTCTCCAAAACTGCTTTACGGTGATCCCATAATGTCCATAAATTCTGCCAGGTGTCTAATTGTGTATTTTGTCATTGGTTTAAATGCTTCTGCATTTATTTTTTAGCTTACCTCTGAGCATATTAACACGGCTTCTTGACACCCATGGTAAGTTTATACGTTTTAGTTTTGGTTCAGCAAGAAATATTTCTTGATGTAAATTTGAAGTGTATACTCATTTACGAAAAGGCATGCAAGAACTCAGTTTAGCGAATTATTGAATGTTCAAAAATTATGTTATAGACTATCATTTGTCACTCAGTTGAGTTTCAGCAAATCATTACCAGGATTTTTGGGCGTTTCGTTTACCTCAACTATTTCTTCTTAGAAATTATAGATTTTCTCATAAGAAATTTCAAGTTTTTACTGATTCAAAAGTGACTGTAATACTTCAAAAGCTGATACATCTAATAACACTAAGATGCACTGTCCCCTAATTAAAATAGAATTAGGGTCTGGTGGGTTTTCTTTCTCATTCTTCAGGTTATGAGGCGTCTTTATAATGATACAAATATGTCAATTACACGACTATGTATTCAAGATACAATGAGGAATTTCCTGGTATGTTGTTTTTGGTCATACTCGCTCAAAACGAGTATCTGGGAGCCCCTTGCAAGGGAGTTACTATCCTGAGTCACAGCTTTGTGGGTTAGGTTGGCCAGTTCCTTTTCTCAAGCAGGCGCCAGGTACTTACTTAATCAGAAAGATGGCTTCGAACACGGAGTCTTCTTCAAAGGAGGCATGTGCAATAATCACTATGCCAGCTACCATGATTATTATTAAAGCGAATTCATTAACACGTATATTTCTATAAACAAGATTCATTTTTGATAAGACATATTTTGTAGCTACAGGATACTTCTATTGGCTTGGAACTGTATTTCATTTATTTAATATATTGCCAAGTTTCATTATACGATGCGATTCAACTTTTCATAGATGTTCCATGTTTGCTTGTTCAAGTGCTAGACATCAGCCCATGGAAACGAACAACTAAATCTGGTATTCTACCTCTTTTCCTTTTTTTCTAGCATCTGTAATCAGTTTATTCCTTAATTCTTGTTTGTTGTATCAGTAATCATAATGTCACTGTACCTCGAGAATGTGCATCGATTCGTTGTGGTCTTGGCTCAGCCGTTAAATGCTCTCAATGTCTGCCAAGCATTTGATGCATGCGATGCCACTATCTTTGCCATCGCATGCATCAAATAACAGGGATTCCCCCCCCCCCCATCCTTTTTGCTCATTGCTTATTGGTTAGGGTGAACGCTTTTCATCTTAATTCCCCTTCGAATTAGTCTGACATGTATTTGGTGTAGCTTTTCAGATGTCATCACCATTAAGATATCGTGTTCTTGTTGAATCGGAAAATTTCAACTATCTAGTTGCTTTAACGGGACATTTTTGGTATTGTTCTATCGTTGTCTATTTGCGGAGTTGGTATAGTAGTGCCCTAGTGTATTGGCTAAGCGTGCGGACTTGCAATGCAGGGATCTTCACTGCAAATCCTTCAAGGGTTCACAATGAATTATCGGTGGATAATGGAACCGGAAAAAAGCTCATAAAATCTAATCCTCCAGAAAAAATCTCGGAGCCTACTTCTGTGCTTTGTTCCGCTCGGCATGGAGTATGGTACACAATTTTTGACATGGGTGATGTAAGAATAAAGTAGATAGGACCTTTTCACTAAAGATTTCCTCCTTAACCATCTGCTATTAACCTCTTTATAAAAGATCTTGGAGCATCTTTGAATATTCATTCAGCTTACAGCTAACACTGATATTCTACAAAGCTTTTGAATTAATCTTAACAACAAGTACCCTGAATTTTTGTCATGATAGATCGTTGTATCAAGCAACTATTTGTCAAAGTGTATTGGGACATGTTTTGGACAAAATCTGTCTACATTGACCTATCATCTAGGAAGATTTGAAAAGTCTTGCTAAAAGATATTCAAGATTCACGTCTATTCTAAAGTTGAAAATGATCAATGTACTGCAAAAAGAAGACATTAGTTGCCTCTGTATCCCATCCCTGAAAAGACAAGAATTTAGCAGATTTTAGCTCTAGTCGATATCTTCATGCTTAAGCTATTTGACAGATACTGAAAATTGAATGATTTACAGACGATTAAGAAGCAGTGAAGGATTTTTCTAAATCGCACACAATTTAAACTAGCAACGCAAAAGATTTTCAGGCCTTGTGTATGCTAACTAAAATGATCCAAATTCCCTTGATGTTTTGAATTAATTGGCTATCGAATTCGATAGATTTTATCTACTTTCGAAACAGCAATTAGAGGCAATGCATTTCTTTCTTAGTTTACCAGGTCTATGTACCTTCCTCCTGCTTTCATTGTCATTGCTTCATCTCTTGCAATGTCAGAAGCGTTTTTGGTTTCTTCTGGGCTTGTCTGATGAAATCTGAAACGTTGTGCAAGAAGTTTGTGAAGGACAGAGTTATTACTTTATATTTTACTCTTCGATAATCGGTCATTCACTCCTTTTCTAGGCAAGATGCAGATATACGTTGATCGGGAATGGAAGGACGTGACGTCAGCTGAAAGTTTTAAAATAACAAAACTAGAAGCGCAGGTGGGAAACTTCTATTGCAATTGCTTTTTCTATGTGCTCAAACCCTTTGCTCACTTGCACTACAAATCAAACCTACAACGAACAATCCCCCTGTTTCTAGTCTTTGACGTAGCATTACTCAGAGTTTCTGATAGTTTACGATGATGAGATTCATTTTTGTGACGAATTAACTGCTTCTCAGCTCACCTTGTATTCAGCACTTCTCATATCTTCATTATGCTTGCCGCTTTCAGTTTATGGAGACATTTTAAATCATTCTATCAGCGTTGATGTTTTTATCTAGCTTTTCCGTGATATCATCATCATATTAATTTATTACGCTCATTCTTTCCATTGCATGTTCATGTTGCGTGTTTGATTATCATATCACTATCTTGTTCGCTCCTTTTCATGTTCTGCACATGTTCTGCACATTTTTAGCGTTCTTTTGTTGCTTCTTGAAAAACATGCAAGTTTTTGTCAGATTAGAATTTTTCCGTTCTGTCTTTTGTTTTGAAGAAGAAAATTCTGCTGGTTTTCTCATTTGTTCGCTTATTTGGCTTTGGCCATGCTGCCTTGACTGATGTCTCAAGGCTCTGTTTTTGCTGTATGAAGGATCCATTATCGTTGTATATGTATAATAATTTGAGGTGATGAGATTTTTGCACCGGGAACTAGCTTTAGCCTAGAGGGCATTTGCAAGAAAGCATCCTGATATTCACTTCAAGGAAGTTGCTCATTCGTCACTCAGAAATGTACGAAGTAGCATATATTTAAAGCTATTTGCAAAATGAAACTTTTTTGGTAAATGTCTACTAGTTTTTGCTTGTACGTTTATCAATGCATATTAATTATTCGCTTATTCAATTGTTCGATTCTAACAACTGTGCAATTATTTAATTCACGTTGCTTTTTATTGACTATCCTTAGGTTTGGTTAACTTTATACCATCTTCTAATGAATCCAGAAGCTGCAAGAAAATATGAATTCACAAATTATAGAAAGACGCAAGTATTAAAGGTAATCATGAAGCTTTTGATATACCTTGTCATGCTTTTGTGTATTCATTGACGACATGCCTGATTTTATCAATGACATGATAATGACATGCGCACCAAGCGAGGTGTTTGAAGTTGAAGCACTGCAATGGTGCGAAGCTTGCTGCATGCATTTTTTTGTGTTATGAAGCATGGTAATCGCATGCCATTCTTATTCTTCCTCCTATTCTTAATATCTTTTTCGTCTTCTTCTTCTTCTCTTTTTTCTTCTTCTTCAAGAACCGTATTGGTAATTTTGAGGTGCAATTGTAAATCTCAACAACTTGATCGTCGCCATCTCAGTCCACGTTGCTATGCTCCTTAGATATGATGTCAAGGGTGTCAGGATAAGTCCCTGGTGAGATTATGCATCGTTCCTTTGGTCAATGGTTCGAATCCGCCTTCAGCTAAAATTTTACTTAGAGTGAAGAGAGTAGTTTGCTCTCTGTAATTCCAGGCGTATGAATCACTAGGTATAGTCACATCGAGAGGCAAGACTTGGACACTGCTCGATAAGAAGAAAGCTTCATAATTATTGTCCAAAAATCTCTTATCTGATACTGCATGGAAACCATGAAGAAACATGCTGTTTTATGCCTTTCCTGACTTCTCATACCCTCTAATTTTCCTGTATGGAACAAGTTTTGCAGACCAGCTTTCCTCATACAGAGGCCTGCAAAGCTAACTTACTTATTCCTTATTGCTCTTAAGATGATTCGTTTTCTGCCTTCTTTCTTTACACGAGCTCCATTTGCAGTGTGACTCATCGAGAGGATGCCATGCTTAGATATAAGAAATTTTTTTCATAGACCAGTGACTAGCGAATGTTTAAAGATTTCAATATGAATATGTTTCATTCGATCTTTTATCCAGTTGAGAAAATATTTAAATGAAGCACTTCTGGACCAGCTGCCCGTTCTTGTTCATTTACAAAAATACCTACACGAATTATCAATAATGGAGACTGCTCATGCCAAGCAGGAACTAATCTTGGAACAGGTAAGACTTCAGAAATTTTGAGGCGTCCATTTTTCATCAGTAGGTAATAGTGTTTGATTTTCTTAGGCTAGCTATTCTGGCTTTTTCCTCGCTGTTAAAGCCTCGGGCTTGCTCACCCAGCATTTCTTAGGAATGCATTGATAAAATGCTGGCTTCACATGCTAGAGAGTAACTTGTCTGTAACGTGCTATTATGGCTTCTTGTAGCTTTTTTGCTGATAGGGGTGTTTCGTTATTGCTGTCTCTTCTCGCAGTTGACTCAACTGCCACAATCACTCAAACGCACATTCACACCAGATTGTTGATTGTTTGTTTTATTCAGCTTGCAATGTTTTTGTATCATTCCTGGAAAGGTGTTAGAATCCTACCTTATATCACATTTTAAAGCAAAATGGAAAACTTTTAGGAAATAAACACATTCTTGTCACGATAAGAGAAATCTCAGAATGAAATTCAAAGTTTCGCTAAGGATTACCTCACAATGAAAATCAACGTTCAGTAATTCTTAAGTTTTGTTATACATCTGCTCGCATTATTTCAGCGAAAAAACAGTGTTTAAAAGGTGACAAGACAAGGATTTCCCCTTTTAAATGCATCAAAACACTTGAAATTACCTTGATAATTGTTCTGATAATATAAAAAATCCCAAAATGTCCATAACATCTGTTCTTGTAATGGTACCATACACGTTCGTTTTACGAATGTGGAAAAATGCTGGAGTTTACCTTGGATAGGGTTTCGATTTTCCTACTGCTTTGACCCGAAGATTTTTTCGCTGGAGACGAAGCGTAGCGTGCAGAGCTTAGAAAGAAGAGACAATTTAGTTCGTTATGTGAAATATTTTTGCCCTTGCTCCCTCATGTCTTCAAGTATAGCCTTGGAGGACAGCATTTACGTGCTGCAGTGCTATTTATGGCGCCAATGTGAAGGTTGCTCGCCACTGCTTAAAATAGCTCGCTCCATTCCCGCAAAATTAAGGCTGAAAGTAGGGTAAATTGTTTATTAATGTTACTAGGAAAAGGAACTTCTTTCATCTACTTTAACAGCTATTAAACAGCGATTTCGGAAGATTTCCAATCAAACTGAAATCTACACTCTATCAGTAATTAGTATAATTGAATTCCTTATCAAAGTCAGCTTGGGTGGTGAATGTGTGAGTCTTTGTGAAATTTCGAAATTCTGCTGAAGAATGAAAGGGAAAGTAAGACCTTTTCTTCATGTTATTAGGTTTCATAAGACTAAATAACTTAAGAATGTTTGCTGTAATTACTACGCTTTCACGTGCAATTTAAGCAGTTTAATTGCGAAGCAATTCATATGTTCAAATCATTGGTTTTCTGGATGGACCAAACCACAATCCTGCGTCATTACAGAGAGTTGCAGAGCAGGACTTCTTCTCTTCCTGAGCTCTACCCACCAACGTCCTTGCAACGTTGCTCCGATCTGAGTTGTTTCAGAATGGGTGTCCATTTTGTGACGGGCTTTTGATAGGAAGAATGGAGAGCAGTTTATTACCACCGATGCTTTTTTGAGCCAGCTAACTTCATCCACTGGATGAGAAACGTTCATGTTGCAACCGTTATGCTATAGGTATCTGAGTTGAGTGGAGTGATTTAAGATGCGATCATTGTAGATTTCAATGTTAGTAGAAAAGAACCAACTGTAGAAGCGCGATGAGTTTTTTCAGTTTAATTCATTAAACTGTCTAGGCTTGGGTGAATAATAATGGAAGCTTTTTTGCATTCAAATTCAATTTGAACTATAATCGCGAACCTCTTTAATGCATAGGTGATTTGAAATTGGCTAGTCTGGCTTAGGGCTTACAAGATAAGCCTGAACATTGGTGAATAGCAAAATATATGAATAAATAAATATATGAAGATGATTAAATCTATCTAAAAGGCAGATCTAATAGGGGAAGAGGATCTGGGTCGCTTCAAGATTTGTCTCTACCGCAAAATATGTAACAAGTGGTATGAAAAACTATAGTAGAAAGGTTGGAGATTTCAATGCTAGCATAAACGGATGATTAACTATAGAAACCCGATGTGCTTTTGAAATTTAAGTTATGCGAGGGTCTAGCCTTGTGTGAATGATAATGATATCAATGATGATGGTAATGGAAATCTTTCATTCGAATTCAATTTGAAATGCAATGACAAACCTCTCTGATGTATAGGTAGTTTGAAATTGGCTTGCCTGGCTTAGAGTTTACTATTTAAAACTGATACAATGGGAAGAGAACAAAGTAAATGTAAATATATGTGAAGATGAATAATGATAATGATGATAATTTTTATCATTTAATTACGGTAAGCTATTCAACGATGATGGTTTGCAAGGGGTGTCCATCTACAAAGGAATTATCAAAATCGCCATGTGTCAGAATGGCAGTGAAAGTGCTTATTGATAATAGAATTGCCAACTTTGGTTAAGAACAGAACAGAATTGAAATAGATATTTCGAATAGCTGATTTAAAAGATGTTACTGATGACGCCTGTTTAACGCCCGAGATGCCATTCGAAATTTTTTCTTTCCTAAAAGAGAATCTATTTTCCCGCTATTTCTTTTATAGGGCAATTTAAGGTCACTTTGAGTGTTTCTCATATCTCGCGAAGGGCAATGAGAGTTGCGAGAGAACAGAGTTTTGATAAAATGGGGCAGAGTCATCTAAAGATTCATACATCAGGACAGCCTCTTCATTTTCTATCAATAGTCCATGATTTGCGAGTATGGTCTGCTTATCTTTATTAATCTAACAGCCCTGTTTGGAAATTTTTGTTGCCTATCCAATTCTGTTGCACCACAGCAGCCCAAAACGACGTAACAGTATCTAAAATGGAGCTCCATTATGCTAACTTAAAGGTTTTTTCAAAAGACGTTGTGGGAGAAGATGTTCAGTATGTTTCAGAAGGATGACTGCACGACGGACCTGCTCTGTGACAGTATCAACACGCTTTTTCCATGTTAGATGCCTGCCAACTTCATTTCCCAAGTATTTGGTCTGATTTTGTGTATTTTCCATTTAAGATCAGGTTTACTTGTCAAACCTTACGGTTGGATATAATCATTGAATGTGCTTTTACAGCATTTAGAGGCAGTTTATTTCCCCAAAGCCAATTATCAAAGTAATTCAAATTTTTATCAAGGGCCATTTTCAGCTAGTTTATGGTTTTTCCAGGGACACAGAGCTCTCAGCAAACATAGTAATCAAAAAATTCTTTAGTGATTTCAGTAGCTTCTTAGTGGAAGGCAGGCAAGAAACAGTAGAAGACCGAGACATGAACCTTGTGGTACTCCAGTTTCTAACTTTTGTAACAGGGATTCCTTCCTATTCGATCTCCGACATTACTTCCTTTCTGAAAGGTATGAATAAAACCATTGAAGCCCCCCGCTTTGAACTCCGTAGTACTTGAGCTTATTACATAGATGTGAGTGATAGACGGTGTCGAAAAGCTTCTTGAGGTCTAGGAATACAGCACCAACCAGTTCACTATCATCTGATCATGATAAAAGATTATTATGATTGAGAAAATTGTAAAATTATGAAAGCAAGATTTTCAAAAGTTTCGGAGGGTTGGCAAGGCTGAGATCGGCCTGCAGTTTGATCTTACGGGTGTTTCGCCATCTTTGAAAGCCGGAATTTCCCTTGCCATTTGCCATGTTTCTGGAAATTTCCTGCTTTTAATGGAAACATTAAAAGTTTTCGTAAGAGACTCGTATGTTGTGGTAGAGCATTTTACTGAAAAAGCTACAGATTTTTCCATCACCAAAACTTTTTTGTGGTTTTGAGTTTAACCATAGCCTTTTCTATGTGAGTGGATAGAATTTCTTGAAAACTGAAACGGTATTTACCATGCATTTGCCGTTAATTAAAGAGTTAAGGATATCTGGAATATCTTTCGCCAAGTCTTTCCCTATTGAGCAAAGTCAATCAGTCATCAAGTTAGCAATGCCGTCATTGCGGAATACATCGACTCCTTTTACACATAAATCCTTAATGTTGGTAGTTCTAGATCTTTTCTTTAAGGGCTGGTTGATGGTTTGGCATATTCCTTCAATAGTGTCTTTCATAGTGATTATCTTTTCAGAGACACATTATTTTCTAAGTGGCCTGTATAGCAAAGTTAATTAGTTTCTGAGGTTTTTAGAACCTGTCATTGGTTTGAAAGGCCCATTTTTTATGGCTAATTTCTCTAGGTTGTCCCTATAGCGAACAAGACATTAATGGTCATTTTAAAGTCCGATGAAAATGTTTCTCAGATACTCGAATTTCTCTTTATGAGACATGCTTATGAATCAAAGAAGGAAACAGGGATGACAATTTCAGGATAATATTGTCTGTCAGTCCAAGATGTCATGACATGTTCCCATTTAATTGCTGCAAGATCTCCCAGGACGTCCTGCTAGGAAAACGTTTTCATAATCCGTGTCTCAATCATTTTGTGGTCACGTTTCAGAGATCACTTTAATTTTCGGATACGATTAACCATAGAATGGTCACCACTCATAGAAACATTTATCACTCCTAGATTGAATGATATTTCTCTCTCCTGTTTGATGGCTTTATGATCTATGAGTCTCGCTTCCTAGGGATACCTGAGTCGGCTTCTCCGTTATCCGTTAGATAGATTACAGATAGTAATTACCAGAATAATGGTTTGTATCTTTGGCCATTGCAGTAGTTTTTTTATAAAACTCAAAATTTATGTCCCCCATAAATATGATTGCCTTATCTTCTTTTTTATCAACGATTGCTGAAACATTTTCCAGCATTATGAAACAGCCAAAAAACACACTAGGAGTCTATACTAGGCAAGAATTATAAACGGTTTAGTACGTGGTGGTCTTATTTCAATGCATATTTGCTCAAGATTTTGATCTGGAAATCATTTCTTACGAGGGAATATCGATGACCTTGGAGATAGACAGCTACTCCACCTCCTGTAGAAGTCATTTCCCCGCGAACAAGCTTCTGTGTTTTGGAATATTTGATGATCAGAAGATAAGGCTGTTTGTCTGAACCTCCATGGACAGATCTTGCCTTCCTGATCTTGTTTAACATGTAGAGAACACGAAGTCAGGGGGACGATCAGTTGCGCCTGATTTGACAATGATTTGATAGTTGTACCTATGTACAATCATACTTATGAGCTTAAGTTACTGCAATTCGTAACTAAAGGGAAGGGCAGGAAGGGCTGGCTAAGGTGCCAAAGGTTGAATAGGTAAAACGCTGTTGTGACATATAGGAGGAAATGGCGTAATGGATGAAGACCTAGAAGTGCGTCGGTAGTCGAAGGTGGAAACAGCGGCCTAGGCAGAAAAGCAAATCAGGGGGTGAGAGAGTTAAGGTGCCTTTATACCCGTCTATGCTAAGAGTTCGGTCCACTTTGCATACGGTGAAGGTGCTTGAACCAGTGTGAGCTAACATGAACATTGTTTCATCATAAAAACTGCGCTGCATACTCGATCTCGAGCGTATATCCCGAACAGAAGCCATAGATTCTGAGCCTCTGAGCTTTTTTTCTAGGGAAATTGACATTATGAGGTGGTTTCATGTTGCCTCCCTCACCAATCATGCTTTCATTTTGACACGTAGGATTCAAACTCACCACCCCTGTGTTTGAGTCCGTGCGCTGAACCACTACCTATACCACGGCACTACTATTTCATCAAGATGACCCCTAATTCCGTTCACATCGAGCCCTCTGGGAGATCGTCAAAATGTTCGAATTATAGCGAGTTGGAATTATTGAGATTCGAATTATAGAGGTTCTTTGTTTGGAGATTTTCAGGGGATCTGAAACTATTGTTCGAATTAGCAAAAGTGCGAATGACACGAGTTTGAATTAGACAGATTTGACTGTATATTTATTAGGTAATCGTTACACAAAATTATCTCAATGTTTTTGTTATTTGGATAGCTAGATTATACGTCATATGATGTATAACGTCATAGAATCTTGCTGTTGCCCAGTGGGAAGGACTAAAAACATAGTGTATTTCCTGATTGGTCCCCTCGTGAGCACTGTATTTTCTTTCTCTACGACTACTTTCGCTTCAACGAGAATCCATCTGGTGTGCCCAACCCTGAAAATTAAACGGATTCTCGTTGAAGTGAAAATATTCGTAGAGAAAGTAAATATAGTGCTCGCGACTGTTGCTTGGAGATTCAACTTTTGATATGCACTTCTTAATTTGTAACGAGGCTGTGCAATGAGCAACTGCCGTGTCATTTTTAATTGGCTCATGCAATCTGTGCCCAAGTGACTGATTAAAAGAGCTAGGACGAGATGATTTTGTGTTTCTATAGGTTAAATCACCTAAAGAGGATGGACAGTGTATTTAAGATAAACATGAGTTATGATGCATCCAGGAAAAGTTTGTGCTTTTGGCTAAGCTCTTGCCAATTCACAGCTTCGTTAGGAGCTCCATTAACAACTCTCCTGGCGCATCTATGGCGCTTTGAAAAGTCCGTTCAATACTTTACTTCATTTCTCAGTGTGGAAAACAAGGAAATTCCTTATGAGAGATAATCCTTTCCCTGGAAGAAATATTTTGCCTCAAAATGCTTTGCGTGTTTATTTATCTAGTCCTTTAAATGGATGCTCTTCTCGGCAAGTGCCCTGCAAACATCTACTGGGAGGTAAATGTTTAGAGCTCTAAATCAAACCTATTCAACTGAGAACAAGGTACACATTGCTGCGAAGAAACATATACACAACTGTGCTGTGCATTCGAGCAGCTTACCGCGGCTCTGTTCCTTTGATCTGTTTTGAAATCATGGGATTAGCCGCCATTGATTTGCTGCTTTCAAACATTCAACTTTCTTGGTAGAATGTTTTCGTGGCTTGGTTGTTTCAATGCGTCCTGCCCTTAACCCTGCTGCACTTCACGCTTGTCGCATGGAAAGTTATGCAACTTCTTTCTGGGAACAGCGCCCCTGTATGAGATCAAACCTATTTTGCTGAGAATGAGGCATACATTACTGCGAGAATAATATACATAACTGTGCTTTCTACTGGCGCATCTTGGCACGGTTCCATTTCCTTGAATTCATCTTGAATGCATTGGGATTAACTGCCATTAATCTGCTTGATTCAGAATTCGATGTTCTTGGTAGAATGCTTTGATTGCTTTCTTTTTCCCATGGAAGATTATGCAACTTCTAATGGAAGCAGCACGTCCTGTAATGGACTCAGTACAGAGAATGCAAGCCAGAAACCTCTCGTGGTTTACATTGTAGCTAACAACTAGAGAGTGAAGGCTTTGAAGAATTACCTTGGTCAAAGGCAACCTTTCTTTTATTTTGAAAAATATTATTTTTGCGAACCTCTGGTGCTCTTAGCATTCCTTTCGATGGGGTATTCTCCCTAGCAATGGTGGCAAAAGTTGATCGACAAGAACATCTTTGGTGCTTTCTTCCTGCATGCTTGCTTTGCATGTTCAATTTCTTCCTACTCCCAATTAAAAGGAACTGCCTGCTCCAGATTAAAGGGAGGCCTGCCCCTCGGCCGTTGCCAGCTTGCTGGGAAATTTTGGGGTATCTCGTGCCTGACCTGGTGGCAAAAGTTTGTGGCCCGCCTTCTTCTGTGTGAAACACAGACAATGATGTATCCTGCCTCTTTCAGCTTATCTTCCACCTCAGCATAGGGGACATGGGCATCGAATCGATAGCCCGGAATGGAGCGTATATCTTTAACTAAAATATGTGTATAAAAAGAGATGGCGTATGCTAAGAAATTTGTTTTAAAAGCTGTCTGAGTTTTTTTTGCGGTCTAAGATGAAATTTTTAATGTTCGTATTATTTCAGGTTCCAGAAATACGTCATAATCTAGAAAAAAATTGCGGTGGTGATTGGAAACAAATCGCAGAATTTCAGATGAAGGAATACTTCAACCCATCCACAGAGCAAATACAAGAACAAGCGAAAAGGTACCGTAAACCCTAGTTACATTTTTCAAAGTGTTTATTGCTAGCTCTAAGTCTGCTTACTCGAACAGCTTTCGTGAAGCAAGCTCCTGCTTCGAGACTTGAAATTCTGTGAATTCGAGCTGTGCTGCCAAGGTTCGTATGTGAAGCAGTATTTGAAGCAAGCATAACTGAAACGATTGCAAAACATTTCACCATTTCACGTCTCATGGGAAAATGGCTTCATGCTTAATATGGAAGCTGTTGAACGTAATATGTGCTGGAAATGACTGCTTTACTTCGTAGCTATAGTTGAAAACTGTGTTCAAACTATACTGCAACATGAATGCTTCAGTCGGGAGGCTTCAAAAGTTTGCATCAAGTTGCATTGTCACCTCTGGCTCTGAAAGCTCGGTTTTCGTTATGTGATTATCTTAGTATTAGTGAGGGTATTGCATTCAACTTATCTTATATGCCAGTTAGCTACGTCCCAACTGTAGAATTCACTCTGCTTGCACAGTTTCACAGGCATAAGAATTAGAGACTATGGCCGTCCTGTAAAATCAACCATGAGGGAAGACATTGGACTGTTTTCAAGAATAGATATCTAACAGAAAAACATCCATTATTCACCAGTGATTTTAAAACTGTATACATCGATGATCTAATAAATGGATACTGTGATGACGGTGAAACTAAATCTGTGCTTCAACCTTGGAATAACACTCGTAATCTTGAGGGAAGGCGATTAAATAAGAATGAAGAATACTACTGATTCTTTCTTGCAAGTTTGTGTGGACCAGTGTGGAGTAATCTGCTGACCTTTTATCTTGATCTAACCGTACCTTAGTACATGTGATTGGAATTTCGATCCAGTGGTAAGAGATGTCGTCGTCGGATTCCGCTCGTAGTCCGAGTTTGGTGCGCATTCTTCCCTTCGGATCATTTCAATGTCGCCTGTGGGCCCTCACGTGGCTAAGCAGGCCCAGCCTGTGGCGGAAAAGTCTTGGGCAGTAGTCACATGACAGAGTGGCCGGCGGACGGGTGGCTACTTGACGGCACGCTCGTTCTTGGCGCTTCAGGTCCACCCGGCGCCTCCTCTCGGCTTCGAAAGCCTCTACGCCCTTTCGAACTGTGACCCTCTATGAACTCCGCTACATCAGAGATGAAACAGCATCACCAGGGTAGAAAAAATATGTCATTCATATTTCGTACCAATTATAGGAAGCTGTTGCGTTGCTAAATCCAGCTTTCGAGCCTTGCCAGGTTTCGCTTTTTAATGTCATTTTTGTAATGACGGTTGAGTTGCAGGTTGATAAATCGAATCCACAATCTCTACTCATCTCAGTTGATATTAGCTGCAGTTGAGTTTCTTGAAGCGCAGGAGGTTCCTTCCTAACAGTCGTCAGCGAATTCGCTAGTCTTGAGCTATTCCTTGTAGAGAACACACACACGGCTTTCTACGTTCAAAGGTTTTCCAGCGTGACTTCAGTCCAGTCAAGAGTTCATCTACGAAGGATGGAAACGGATGTCTTAATAAAACCAGGGGAGTGGTTTTGAGACCACAACAGAGTGCTATATGACCTATGATGTTTCATTTACGTTTCGTGCTTTTAGCGGTTTGGTTATTACACAATTTAGGAT